>CATIWQ010351100.1:0-15109 GCA_949673415.1 Euphorbia schlechtendalii
TATATACTTTCAAACATGTTGGGATACTCCGTGAAATTCTCTTCTACATCCTGCAGCATTTCATCAATTCTATCATCTTCATCCCCCACATGTACATCAGCAACAAATGAATCAACTATTGGCTCATTTATGGGAGTAGTACTCGAGCTCTCTTCAACATCTATCACTTCACCATGCCATGTCCACCTTGTGTACCCTTTTGTAAATCCTCGACGAATTAAATGATCTTTCAATATGCCTATGCTTTCAGGAATCCTTGTGTTATTGCAATCGTAGCAGGGACAACGAATACCAAGCCCAGTTTTTGACTTGTATTCAAGGGTAACAGTAATGAACTCATTGACACCTTGCAAGTACCTAACGGAAGCCCGTTTCACATGCATCCAACTCTGGTCCATAGTCTTTTCACACACACACACATATATATGTCCCCTGTTACATACTAGTTTAGAAATTCTTAGATGCTAAAGCAAAGACTATATATTATAAATTGCAATTAATATATAAAATAGCAAATTTACAGTAAACCCCTAGTACAAGTCCAAAACTTTCAGCATATATCTCAACATCATCACAATCATCAATCTCAAGATAAAAGAGATTAAGCTTCTGTCAATAGATTTTATCAACGGAAAAAAACTATTGTTTTCACCTAATACATTTTTGTGCACACTCAGTTCACACAAAATCATTATGAAAAGGTAAAAGAATAGATTAAGAAAGGACACATTTTATTATGCAAGACACAAGCAACATCTTAACAAAAAGAATTGAATATATAAATGCATTTGATATCACATCAAAGCACAAATTTGTTCATCTATAAATAACCAAAACATATCCTTCAAAATTACCTGGTTGGCAGAGCTTCTGCAGCCAACGCTGACAGATTAGAAGGAACTTGACCGAATTTCAGCTGGTCCTAAATCGAGCTAGAGAGAGTAGTGATCTAGAGAGCAGAGACCTGTGTTAAGTGTAAAACATAAGATTTCAATTAGGTTAAAAGCTTGAACAAACCGGCCACATACCTAGAAAAAAAAGAAAGATGAAAGAAAGTGGATGAACGGAGAAGCGACGGAGGCGGTAGAGCGACGGGATGCGATGGAGGTGGTGGAGTTATCGGAGACTATAATAGTCAGAACGGCAGAGGTTAATGTATATGAAGAAATAGCAGTCAGAAGGGTAGAAAATGGGGAATTATAAAAGGATATTACGGACGGTTCTAAAAGAAGACCGTCCGTAATAAGTATTCCGGACGGTCCATACATAATGACTGTCCGTAATACATTATTTATATTTTTTATGGAAAGGTATTGCGGACGGTTATTATATAATAACCGTCCGCAATACCTTGCGGACGGTTGGTTCAAAATAACCGTCCGCAATACTATAATACGGACAACAAAAGATACATGTATTACGGACAATTTTTTTTAACAACCATCCGTAATACTTTTATATGTATTCCGGACGGTTGTTACGTAACAACCGTCCGTAATAACCACCTCCGTGTTTTTTAATGCTCAATGCAAACGGTTTCTTGTAGAACCCTCCCAAAAAGTGCAACCCTGCAGGCCCTTTCTGCAATAGTGGGAGCAACTGATAAAAAGATAATCTTTGTCTTCGATATGTCGTTTACAGAGGTTGCACATGGAAACGATGTTAATTCCCTTGCGAAGTAGAGCATCATGAGTGGGAACATAACCCCTAACCACTTTCCAACACATAATTGAATGCGATGTGCAATGGTTGAATGCTAAATTCTCTTTGAAAAAGGGTAGCCTTGATAATGCATTTGCATCCATTGATAGAATAGCTTGATGGAAAAAATTCCACCACTTATCGGCTTCCAATAGGACACATCAAACTGGTCTTCTGAAAGCTTCATCCCTCTAATTTCTTGTTGCACCGAAGTTGGCAAGTCTTGCACCAAGTTGGACCAAACTCCATCAACCATACATGAAATCGAAACCAAATAAGTCCTCCTAGCACGTTCAGCCATTTGCAAGTTTAAAACATCCCCAAGAGTCGAAGGGATCCACTTGGAGTTACAAAAGCTCAAACACATTGTTTCACCAATAAACCACACCATGTTATCATGAATGAGACCATATGCATGTCATAATGATTTCCATATGCTTGAATTGTTAATCCAATCGAATGATAAATTGTTCTTCATAAAACGTATACGTAAAAGAGGAAGGAAACCATTACGACTCATGATTAACCCCCATGCAAATTTTGCCAACATCAATGTATTGATATCTTCAAATTTCTTCAACCCAAGACCTCCCATAGCAATCGGCTTTTGACAAATATTCCAAGGGACCGTGATCAACTTCCTTTTATCTACATTACCGGTCTATAAAAAATTTCACACCGCCCGTTCAAGACCCTTAACAAGTGAATGAGGCCATTTGCACACCATAAATGAGTGTAACAAAAAACTATTAATCACTTATTTGATCAAAATCATACAACTAGTCATAGAGAGAGAGCTGCCTATCCTACCTGCAAACCGCTGCAAAATTCTACGATATGTTGGCCTCAAATAAATCACCTTTGGTGTACCACGAAATAATGAGACCCCTAAATATAAAAACGGAAAAGTCCCCACATTAATGCCTGTCAAATTTGCCAAGGTACCAACCCTTGTATCTTGAATTGAATCACTAAAATAAATGGAAGATTTGTCCCAATTTACACGTTGTCCAAAGTTGGTTCCATAAAAGTTAAATACATCTAGATCACTTTCATATTCGCCATCGTTGCCTTGCAAAAAAGATAGACATCATCTGCATATAACATAAGCGACGAAAAGAATATTTCTATAGTGTAACACATATGGCTAATATTTCCCAAGTTACCAATGATAAAATCATCCTACTTAAAAAGTCTTCCGCAAAACAAAAAAGCAATGGAGAAAGCGGATCTCCTTGACGGACACCCCTAGTGCACTTGAAAAAACCTCGCTGCCCAAGCAGTGTAAGAATTGATAATTTAGCTGAGCTTAATATATTCCATATCCACTCAACAAAAGTACTATTAAAGCCAAATGATTTAAGAACTATAGTAAGGAAATTCCAATCATGAGTATCAAAGGCCTTATGAATATCAATTTTTATTGCTGAGCTGCTACCAAAACTCCTTTAATTTAAGAGATTGATCCCCTCGGATGCCATAGCAATGCATTCGTGTATACTTCTACTCTTAACAAACCCAAACTGATTTTCAAAAATAATTCTAGTCGCAATCTCATTTAAATGGTTTGTAATGATCTTCGTAATAATTTTGAAGACAAAGTTAGACATTGCGATCGACCTAAAGTCTTCCTCTTTCTCCACCCTGTCTCTCTTTGGGATTAAAATCATCAAGCTTGAATTCAGCCCCAACAACATAGGTCCTGATTTGAAAAAATCCTTCATATCTCGGCATACATCAAATCCCACAATATCCCATTATTCTTGAAAGAAAATCCATGTGAATCCATCTGGACCCGATGCTCTCGTGGCATCCACTATAAGCACCGTTTCTCTTATTAACTCAATACTTAGTTTGGCCATATGCATGTCATTCGCTCTATATCTGTAGTTAAACAATCACTCACAAATAAAGCTTTAATTCACGAAGAAGCCCGACGAACATTTGCAACATGATGGCACAAATTCATGTTTCCATCCCCCTCTTTGAGCTAACGAACCTTGCTATTTTCCTTAAAATAAATCTCTCACTACCAAAGATGAAGTTCAAGACACGAGTGCAATGCCATTTCTTCCAAAATTAAAGCATCATTCAAGCCATTTGTTGAAATCCGATTTTGAATATCAAGGAGAGCACTCTCACTATTGCGAATATAAACATCCAAATTCCCAAAGACATCCCTATTCAAATTTCTAAGAATTGGCCTAAGCATCTTTAATTTAAACATGAGAAGTTTCGGGATGTGAGGGAGTCTTTCGAGATGCTAACGGTAATTTTGTTTATGGCTTTTCTTTCTACAGGTCAATGACTTTTGCGTATGTCGCAGAGTTGGAGGGGGCGATTTTTGCTATAAAAACGGCGGTAAACAAAAGATGGAATCGTCTGTGGATTGAAAGTGATTCGACCTTCATTGTTCAACTTATTCGGACTAAGAGAACAAGAGTTCCTTGGCACATACGGGC
Organism: Euphorbia schlechtendalii; assembly: GCA_949673415.1. Classification (NCBI taxonomy): domain Eukaryota; kingdom Viridiplantae; phylum Streptophyta; class Magnoliopsida; order Malpighiales; family Euphorbiaceae; genus Euphorbia; species Euphorbia schlechtendalii. The sequence continues at coordinate 4,164 of CATIWQ010351100.1, forward strand.
TGCCTGGATGGATTGCTTATTGATCATGAAATCGATGCATTTATTAGTTACGCATGTGTTTAGAGAAGGAAATATGATAGCAGATGCTTTAGCCAACCACAACTGTATTTCTCAAACGAGCTCGGAATGGCTAGAAGTCCCTCATTTTTACCGAGGCATGATGTATCACGACTTGAATGGATTGTGTAATTATCTCTTTAGATAGATGTGTAGCTTAGTCTTTTCACAAGTTTTCCTTTACTTTTCTTCTTTCTGTAACAAAATTTTTGTTTTTATTTTTAATAAAGATTTAGGGGGGTTGTTAGGAGTGCGGAAGGGCGGGTCCCCTATGGTGTCAATGCCTTGGCTGCCTCCAGGTGTGGGCCGTAAGTGGCGCTTTCACTAAGGGACTAATGTCACCCTCGCTTCTTTCTTCCTGTCCCTAATTTTATTCAAAAAAAACATGAGAAGTTTCATGGGTTGAAGGGAAGGAAAATAACCTCGCCAATACTCCCTAATAATTTCTCATAGTGAGTCATGTGTGGTCCACATGAATTGGAAACAAAAACGTGATGCCCTTTCAATGCCAAATGAAGTTGTAAAAATTATAGGATGATGGTCCAGGCAGTGGTGGGCAAGCACCATACAATTGTAAGAGTTGCAAATTTCTGAGAATTAAACACTAAGCAAAGACCTATCCAACTGAGATTCAACCTTTCCTCCCTATTTTTGTTATTAGTCTATGTGAAAAAAGGAACCACAGCCGCAACATCAAGTAGGCCCGAATCATTAATACCATCACTAAAATCCTAGCACGATCTCACATTTGGTGGATTTCCTAGCTTTTAATGGCTGCCAAATACAGCATTAAAAGCCCCAAGCCAAATTCGATTCAAATCCCTAGAGGCAACCACTAGACGAATTGCATTGAACAAATGTAAATGATGATTTAAATTCGTACTAACATAAACCAAACCAATATTCATTATCATTGCATTCCTACTCAAGCGAACCTCGATTAACTGATCTATTGAAAGAACGACATCAAACTACCAATCACAATGAATTGACTTTAGAACTTACATTGTTGGAACTAGTTTATCATTCGAACCAATAATAATGAATCCTCAAACATCTCCAAAAAGATGGAGCAATTCTATTAAATTTAACCATTCACTCAGCTAGACATACTAACATTGGCTTATAATCCATTATCATATTCATAAGAAAACAGTCAGGTATTAGATTTACCAATGCGATTACAGTTCCAAAAGAGAACGTTCATTGAGTATACCTCTCAGGTGGTTGTCACGAATTCCATGATGGAGACCTTGAGTTCCCATTTTTATTTCTCATCTGTGTGGCAATTTTCCATTCACCAGCTTCCTCCCTTTTGGTCATATCAGCCCAAGATTCCCTTAATGATGAGGTTGCCCTCGCTTCCTTTCCTTCCCTCAAAGGCATCACTAAATTGATCATGTTCGGATCAACAATTTTTTCTCATTCAAAGTGACTTAGATCAGTTTCCCTAGTGTCATTCACAGCCAAGGAGTCAACATCATTGCCATTCCCATCATCCTGTTCCTCCTTGTCATTCGTATGGCTATTTTTTGTACTATCACCATTAAATTTTTCAGACTCCGATTCCCGATCCATGTTCACCAATGATAACGCCCTTGAAATTTCTTTATTAAGACTCTCTCTAATGGAATTAAAGATCTTCTAGGCTAGGACATGTGTTGGTAATCTCTCTTCTAGTCTCTTCTGTTTAGGCTTATTATGAGTATGTAGCTTAAGATTTATGGTTGGGTGAGAAGCATTCAAGTCCTCTTTTACCATTTTCTTAGGGTCATTCTTTCTTTCTTTCTCAACATGATGTGGCTTTTCCGGCATAGGCTTAACATTACATCTGCAATCATATGAGTGATGGCTAACCGAGTTGCATAATTTGCCAAAGGCAGGTAGGTTTTCAAAGGCTATGTCAATCCAAATCTTATTGCCCTTTCTCTCCACTCCAATCTTATTTGGCATGCTAGTTAATAGATCAATATCAACTAAAACCCTTGCATAATGACCAAGGGTTCCTTCCAACGTTTCTTTTCAACCTGTAGAAGAACTCTAAAGTAACTAGTTATTTCAAACAATGTTCTTGAATCCCAATATTCCCATGGATGCCCTTGTAAACGAACCTAGATATGCATGTTTGTAATAGTGGCAACATAAGGATAAAAAACTACCGTTGAAGGCTACAAATGGAATATTCCCGGCTTAAGGATTATGCTTCTCTTGTTACAAACAAGATTCTTGCATTCCAAAGAGCCAAGCATCATATGGTAGCAACCCCGATCGATTGGGATTAATTTCTAGCTCACATTAAGACTCTAGATTTTTAAAGTTGTGATTTTAAATCATCCACCTTTCTAGGTACAATCCCCTTTGGCAAAATCAAACCAACGATAAGAGAAAAGGCGCAATGTTGCACCATTTGATCGTAAAATTCATGCTTAATCAAATCGTTTTATATCCACCCTTCTTCGAGATAGAGGCTTACGTTGTGTCCTTTAGAATCAAGAGTTGATTAACTGTAGTCTGTATGTATGATTGAAACTTTGGGACAACAACATTGTTAACCGTTCCTTATCTATGCCAATTTGGTGTCCAGCCTACTGAACATGCATTTGAAAGGAATTATGCTAAGAAGAACTAAAGATGAGGAGCCAGTGTTTTTTCCAAAAAATTGGGAGCTTCCCTCAAACTTTGGATCTAGAGAAATTACTACACCGGGGAGGAGTTCGGAGGCTAGAGCTTCTCATGAGCTTCTCATGAAGATTTTGTTACCAATATGGGCTCACTAAGTAGCTATACCTACTTTAACAGGTGTGGGGTCTACTATATGGTAGAAGGCAATCAACTTCATTGGCTAGTGTTGCTCTCTTAGAACAGATTTCTTGAAGATAACCGAGTTTTTGACGGTTTGGATTAATGGATTAATGCTTCAACATTTAAAATCTCTATCTCTAAATGTCCTGGAATTTATCTCCAAAGGGAAAATTAGAAAGATTTGAAGAGAAAAGATATTGAAGAGCTATCAGGATGAGAAGTTTGCAAAGACTTTTTTTTAAAACCTCCAGAGGAACATTGTGTCCCTCCTTTGGAAAAAGATTGGAAAGGGTGAAAATTTCAGGGTGAACTTCCCAACTAGGTTGATGCGTTCGTTTGCCTATAAAACATCCAATCCTCTTTATTAAAAATAAAAGAAAAGATATACAAAGTCAAGAGAGAAAAACAAGCTTTGCTCGTGAAAAGGAAAAGAGAACTAATGAAAATGGTAGCACATGCGCCCCATTGCATCATGAGTAAAAAAATTAAAACAAAAATCAGAAAAAACATCCCAACTTGAAGAGCGATCCGAAATCCTTCCATGCACAGTGAGAGCGTCCGCAAACCCATTTGCTTCTCGGAAAATGTTTATCGCCATCAGAGAGAGGTTCATAACCGATCGAAGACAATCTGACCAGTCTGCCCGAACTGAATGAGGCACCTTCAAGCTCTGATTCTTCAACAAAAGCACCACATTCATGGAATCACTCTCAAGCCAAAGTTGTTCCCACCCCTTGGAGATGGCAATTTTGATGGCAAAAATGGCAGCCTGTAACTTGGCAACAAAGCTAAAAGTGTTGTCAATCGAAAAAGAAAAACAATGTAAAACTCTTCCCCTTTCATCATGAGAAACCCCGCCACAGCCCGAAGCACCAGGAGAGCCCCTCGAGGAAGCGTCAGTGTTGCAGTTGATCCAGCCATCAGGAGGAGGAGTCTAATAAACTGCTGTAATTTTTGGAGCAGAACAAACTCTCGGCTGAATGTTGAGATTTTCCAGAATTTTTCTCTCAATTAGTGAGTTACGAATAGATCCATAACCAGCCTTGTCAGTCCTTCGAAGAATAGCCCACAGGAGAAAAAGCGTAGCATGAATATTCTGATTTTTACCCTCGAAAATGCACTCATTTCGAGCACTCCAAATTAGCCAAAAATATTCACTACCCCAGAGATCCATAAGCATTCGATTTGTGGGCTGAATTTAAAAGAAACAGCTACCGAGATAACATCTTTTAAACTCAGAGAAAGGTCTAGTCTCCTTCCGAACAAATCTGAAATCGAATTCCATAATTGCGTTGCAAATTGGCAATGAATGAAGAGGTGTTCTCTACTTTCTTCAACCTCCAAGCATAGCGCACATCTTGAAGCAAATTGAAAGCCTCTACGTTTTAAAATGTCATGTGTTGCAACATATCCCATGTAAATTTTCCCACATGCTATCGAGTGTGAAGGAGCAATAGATGAATGCTAAATCTTCTTAAAAACTGGGTCCAACAATCCAGGAGGATTTAACCACTTGTAAAATAACTTAATTGAAAACGTGCCATCGGAAGAGGGTTTCCAAACACAGAAGTCCATGTCCTCCTCTGTTATTCTGATATACTGAATCCACCCAATTAAATCACTAGGCAAACCATTCGGCAAAACAGCCTATCCCCCTTGTGATAAAAAATCCCCCACCAAATCTTTTCTTCTTAACGCGGCTGAACGGTTGAGGTGCAGCTAATTCGAAATAGTTGGTGTAATCCAATTATCATTCCAAAAATTCAACTTGGATCTAGGTCCAATGTTCCAGCCACAATGCTACCGAAGAATAGAAAAAACATCACGGACTGAGTTCCAAACGCTAGAGTTGCAAATCCAATTATTCGGAACTCCGTTTTTAATAAATCTCCCCTTAAGAAGACAATACCAACTACTTTGATTGCTGATCAGTCCCCAGGCAGTCTTCCCCATCATGGAAGCATTAATATCAGTAAGCTTTCTGATCCCCAACCCACCTTCCTTCACCGATTTCAGGCATTTATTCCAAGGAACCGTTACAAGCTTTCTAGTGTCAACCGAACAAGTCCAAATAAAGTTTCTCATGGCTTTTTCAAGGGACAAAATTAGAGAGGAAAGCTATTTATAAATAGCAAAAGAGTGCAAAAGTGAACTACAAATCATCAAATTCACCAATAATACACAACCAGCCATCGATAAAGAGTGACCAATCCACCTAGCAAATTTCAGCGTTACTTTGTGTAGAATTGAGCAAAACTGGATAGCCTTCGGGGCTCCTTTAAATAATGGCACACCCAAATAATAGAAGGGAATCTCTCCCCTTTGAATCCCCGTCATTCCGGTAAGACGATTAGCTCTCGAGGAGTTAATCGAGTTCCCAAAAAATATTCTCGATTTCAACCAATTAACCTTTTACCAAGAATTCATGCCATACAAATCAAAGATATCCTTAAGGTGCTTCATATTCTTCAAAGTAGAATAAATACATCATCCGCAAAGAGCAAATGAGAAGGGAAGGGCAGAGTCATCGTGTGTTTCATCCTAGTTAGAGTACCAGAATCAATTACAGCAGAAATTAATCTACTCAAGAAATCTTCTGCAATCCCAAAGAGGAGCGGTGAAAGAGGATCTCCTAGCCGAACGTCTCTCGAACAATGAAAATAGCCATGCATCCCTTGAGGAGAAAGAATAGAGATCCGAGAGGAGTGAAGAGTTTCGTGAATCCATCTAATAAACGTCTCAGAGAACCCAAAAGCTTTCAAGACGCTGAAAAGGAAGTTCCAATCTATCATGTCAAAGGCTTTCTTGATATCAATCTTAATGGCCAAATTCCCATCGTAGCAATTTTTATTAAGTAAGTTGAAACCTTCCAATCAAGAGCGATGCACTCATGAATATTTCTCCATTGAACTAATCCAAATTGATTGGGAGAGATAATGCGGGCTGCAATACTACCCAAACGAATTGCCAAGATTTTTACGATAATTTTGAAAACAAAATTGCTCATATTGATCAGCCTATAGTCTTCCATGTTAATGGGATTTTGTTTCTTCGGCAAGAGAGTCATGACGTTGGAATTCAACCCAGGCAGCAGAAAACCCATGTCAAAAAAACTCAAAATAGCCTTACAAACATCTGACCCAACGATATCCCAAAATCTTTGGAAAAAAATTCATGTAAATCCATCAGGACCCGGTGCACTAGAACCATCCATTCCCGAAACCGTAGCTTTGATTTCTTCAAATGAAGGCCGAGAGGTTAGAAGATTATTCTCCTCATTCGTAACAACATTAGGAACCACAGAATTAATCAGCCCTTCATTGACCCCCACAGAGGAATCTCGGCTGAAAATGTCACTATAATAGCTCACCATATGATCATATATATTTGCTGAATTGGTAACAATCGTGCCCTCGATATTAAGTGACTTAATCCCGCTATTGGACCTTTTAATATTTGCCAAACGGTGGAAAAAATTTGTATTGCGATCCCCTTCCTTTAACCAACATTGACCACACTTTTCTTTGAAATAGATCTCTTTTTGTTTCAAAAAAGAATCCAATTCAGCATGTGCCAAAACTTTAGCATTCTTCCACTCCTCATTGATACCGTTTACCACAATGTCTTCTTAAACCAGAGAGAGCCTCGCTTGGCTCTTGGCGATATTATCATCGAAGTGCCCAAAGACCTCTTTATTCCACTTTCTCAAAAGCAGACGTAATAATTTCAGCTTTAAGATCAAAAGTTGCATTGGTGGTAAGGAAGGGAACGAAGAAAGCCAATGCTCCGAGATAACTCTACAAAGATTCGGATGCTCCAACCACATAGCTTGAAACCGAAATCGAGAAAAACCATAATGGAAAAAATCACAAGAGAAGAATAAATGATGATGATCTGAAAAGTGTCTAGCAAGCACCGAACAGTGAAAAGTGCAGCTGTTGCCAAAGTCCTTAGAGATCAAAGCTCTATCCAAACGCGAGTCCACCCTAGAGTTACGTTGTCTAGCATTGAACCATGTAAAAAATGGGCCTGATGTAGCAACATCAATCAACTCAGCCCCATCAATGCATTCCCTAAATTCCCTACATGAACGAGCATTAGGAGGTCTGCCCCGTTTTTCATGAGAACCAAGAATCGCATTGAAATCACCAATCCACATCAAATTTCTATCTCTTGTGAGGTGTGCAATATCATTATAGAGACTTTGATGCTGATTTGGGCTGTTATGACCATAAACAAACCCAACAGAAAAATTAAAATTCGAGATTGATATCGCAACCGCTTGATCTGATATGAACTCCACAGAAACCATAGTGGAGATTGAGCTAGACTTGAAAAACCTCATCGTGGGAAAAGGTTTATCATTCATGGCAATCAAATCATATCCCAAATGTCTCCATAAAGAAACATCAAGATCAGAAAAATTCATCATAGGTTCCGCTAAACATAAAAGACTTGGCTTATGAGCAGTAATTAAATTTCTAACATAAGATTGGGTTTCCCTATTATGGAATCCCCTACAATTCCAGTAAAGAACATTCATAGAGAACATGCACCTGAAGTCTGTCACGACGTTAGCGATTAATTCCTTCCTTTCGGTGAATTATTTTCTGAATTTTTATCCTCCTTTTCTTTGGCATTACAGGATACCACTATCCTTCCTCTTGATCGACCAAATCTGCCCATGAACTATCACTAATTAAATTGCCCATTTTCCCGAATTGTCCAACCACAAACTTGCTCGGAGTTTCTGCCATATCTTCCCCTGAAAGATCTACCAATAAATTAATTCCAACAAGGGTTGAATTATCAAGATCGTTTCCGTATATCTCCTCAGTAGCTGCAATTTCTGGTTCTATCTCATCCATACTGTCCGATTCATACCCCGAAGATCTGTTTTCAGAGTTTCCCAATTCAGATTTGTCTTCCCTAACCTCGTCACTCAATTGGTTATCCTTTAGCAGTAAGCTATTTTTAATATCATGAAAAATAGGCTTAGCTAGCACCACCATTTTTAATCTTTCCTCAAGGCTGTGTTGCCTCAATTTGCTTCATTGAAGAAGATTGATGTTCACGTTTTCATGAACAGGCCCAGCATTAGAAGGTTGACCTTTATTTCTTTCCAAACTTGTAGCAGGCTTTCGTGACACATCTTTGGCCTTTGCAACATCGCGTTGAACCTTGACTATCTGCAATTGAACGCAACATGACCAACCGAGCTACAAAGTTTGCAAAATGCCAGTATATTTTCATATTGCAAGTTAATCCAAATCTCATTCCCCTCTCTCTCCACTCCAATAGTAAGAGGCAGGTCCATCGAAAAATCAACATCAATCAAAACCCTAGCATAGTGGCCAAAAGCTCCTTCAACAGTTGCTCAATCAATTCTTAACAAAACTCCAATATAACTCAAAATCTCTGCTAGGGTTTTAGGGTCCCAATATTCCCATGGTAACCCCATAAATTTAACCCATACCTGAGCATTAGAGGTCTGCGCATATGGATCAAAGTTCGGAATCCAAGGTTGTAACTTGAAAATTCGGGGCTTCAAGTTGAGACTACCTTTACTCCAAACAAGGTCCTTGTCTGCTTGTGAATTAAGCATAACATTGTAGAAGCCTCTACCTATTGAAATCAGTTTCCACTCCAAAAGGCTGATAATTATCTCTTTAAATCATCAACCTTCCTAGGACTCGAACCTTTTCCTAGAATTAATCATCCTATAAGGGAAAATTGACACCGTTTAACATGGTTTTCATTGACAGATTGAGTGATCTTGATGCTTTTGAATCCTCCTTTCTCCTTGACAGCCGCGCCTTTGAATGATGGAATAGTGAATACGTCTGAACGATCAATAGTTACCAGCGCATAAGTCACCCTTGATATCGGGACTGGCACTATTTTTTTAATCTGTCGTTGAGTTTTTTAAGCTACTTGATCCTTAAAAAGTTCTGCAATGAAGCTAGCATTAGAAAAGAAATCCATGGTAAATAGAAGGAGTAGAGAATCCAAATCGGAAGAAGTGATTTTTGATCAGATATCACGGTAGAAAGACGGCTGAAGCAAAGAAACCCTAGTAGAGAACATTCTTTTCCCTCCTTCGATCAATAGGAAAAATTTAGGGGTGCAATACGAGGACTTCCCAAGAGGTCACCCATCTTAGTACTACTCTCGCCCAAGCACATTTAACTTTGGAGTTCTGATGGGATCCGGTGCATTAGTGATATTGTTTTTTTGCCTTGCTCTGATTTTGTTGATTCTTCAACCCGAGGTTTTTATTGCATATGTTTTCTCATTTATTAATTGAACCCTTGGGGCTTATCAGATTTTGTGATATTTGTGACTTTTTTTTAGATTTTCTGAATAAAGGCTTCCCCCCTGCACTCTGATTGCTTAGGGAGCGAATAATAATGGCAGCTCTAAAGGAACTATTACCCCCTGCTAAGTCTACTTGTACAACCTATTATGATCACACAAATGTGCTAATTAATCAAAATAGTAATTGAACGTGCAATCGTTGCAAGGAGAAATTACAAAACTTAAAATTACCCTAAAGGATCTCCTAAGCATGCAATGATTGATATAATCTAAGTTAAAATGTTAAACAAATGCTTTTAGGTTTATAAAGCTTATAAAAGAAACCTAGCATCTAAGTTTAGAACATTACCAGTTGATGCGTGCTTTCTCTTTCTTTGATTACGGTGTTCCCCTTAGAGCAATTCAATAGAACTTCATTAGCACGATCCTCCAAACTAGGATGGCCTCTACGATTGATCCACACAGATCTTCACTGATCAAAACCTAGTTGAGGTAGAACTCGTTAGTAGACAGCAACTACTAGACCACTTGAAGACCAACCCAAAAATAAAATTGAGAAGGCTCACTTTAATTATGAGAGCCTTCAAAAGAATTCTTTGTTGTTTATAGAAATTAGTGAAGGATCTTGCACAACGAACGAAGAAAGAGATGTCAAACTTAGAGAGAAAAGCTGAGATGAAGTGTGGAATAAAGAGGAGTTGGAGGCCTATATATAGGGAAAAAGGGGAGTGTTTGACTCCCCCTTCAAACACAAAGTGGGATAGGAATATTCCCATCCCACTTAGCGGTTTAACCGGGCGGGTCACTTGGACCTAGGGCTAACCCGCAGATCTTATCATTAGGCAAGTCTGTTTGTGCCGTAAGTCCATGCTTGTGAGCTTGCGAGGTAAGCCTGCGCAAGCGCTGCCATGGGCAACGCTTGCGAGCTTGCAGACCGTTAGAGCGAGCGGGCTTACCCCACTCACTAGCTGCTCGCGAGCTTTCCATGCAATGTATACTTTGAAAATTTCCTAAATCAGTATGGACAGGAGGTGACGAGGAGGGTTCTCGAGAATTGGCGTTCATGGAAGTATTTATATAGCAAGGAAAAGGAATTAGAGAAATCTGAACTTTGGTTTTCTCACGATTGATGAATCCCTCCCATTACAAGAAGTTATTTTCCGTTTGAATTCCATATCTATTGAGTGGTCAAATTGAGAGCGTTTAGAACTCGGTATTCCAGACCTAATCCAATTTCAAAAGAAAGACTAAATCTGCCAGCGAAACCTAGTTCTAAAAAGATTTATAAGGAGTCATTGAGAGGTGAGCGATCATATGCCAACGTTGTGAACAGTGGATAAGGGTAGTAGAATGGGAGTTTAGTGGAGAGGGCAGTAGGACATCGTTAAAAAATGAAAGTGGAGTGCGATCCAAAGGTGTTGAATAGAAAGTGTATTTGAAGAATGAACAGGCCTCAATCCTAATTTTTAATCTAATCATCGAGGTGGATCCGTGGAGAGCACAAACGTGTGTAGCTAAATTGGCTTTGATTTTGAATGTGCAAAACATATACTAGTTGATTAAGGTGAAGGGTTTCAATTTGGACTTTATGGCTCCGATTGGTGGTGAGTATGTTTTCATAGGTTTTAATGAAGTAGATTTTATTCATGACTTTGATAATGGTGAATGGAAGGTTTTAATGAATATTTTATCAGAAGTTTCATATATTTCGAATGAGTTTTCCTCGTTGGATTGCATCTTGTACCTCAATTTAATGGGTATTCCCCCGC
>CATIWQ010351106.1:0-14550 GCA_949673415.1 Euphorbia schlechtendalii
AAATCTTTATGTTCCAAGCATCTTTTTGCACCTTTTTCACTCTTTTTTCATAGAATTCCACTTTAGATCATTTTACTCCCAAGATTTACCTAGTATCTGCATTTGCATCAAAAGCAACTACATACCACGTGAAATCTTTTATATGAAATATAAAAATGACTTAAACTATAGTGTTTATTGTGTAAAAATATAATGATAATAAGTGTAATTATACACTTATCAATAAGGGGTACTGACAACACCTATACGTTGTGGAACAAGTTTTTAGCCCTGTTGATATATAGCCAAATCTTGCGATGAAACTTATCAGTAGAAAAGTAGCGAACAAGTTTTTGGCACCGTTGATATATTGCCAAATCTTGCGATTAAACTTATCTGTAGAAAAGTGGCGAACAAGTTTTTGGCGCCTTTGCCGGGGAAGGCAATAGCGTTCTAAGGATTCAATTTTTGGGGAAAATAATTGTGTCCTAGAGATTAAATATATAACATATTTTATTTAGATTTATATGTATTAATATTTTATATTGTTATAAATATATTTTTCTTGCTTATTCATTGAGTTTTCTTTCTAGCATGTGCATGCCAAGTATGCGTAGTTCGGGAGAAAGTTTGGCGTCTTTTGAATCGGAAATAGAACGATTTGGTAGGTTAAGGAAACAAAATTATAAGATACAAGAGAGAAGGATGGCTCAAGTTTAAAACCCAAACCCAAATCCTAATCCTAATCTGAATCAAGATGAAGATTAACCTCAACCAAGGCTTATGGATTATGTTATTCTGACCATCAATGGTAACAATCAAGGAATTGCTAGACTACCAATTGATGCACATTAGTTTGAAATAAAACCGGCATTACTTCAAATGATTAGCAACAATGTGCAATACTATGGTCTACCCATTAAAATCCGAATTCCCACATTGCAAACTTTTTAGAAGTTTGGGATACTTTCAGAATGCCCAATTTTCCTGAAGAAGCAGTTAAACTTCACTTATTCCCCTTTACACTTCGTGATAAAGTGAAAGTTTGGTTGAATTCTTTACCCCTGAATTCAATCACTACCTGGATCTGTGATATAACGCTGTTTAGTGAGCCAACATTTTTGGAATGGTAACTTTCTAAATATGGCTATGTGAGAGCGACCCGTACTAAGCATAGTATTGACGTTGTCTAGGTTTATATAATAGTCTTATCTCATTTGCGCTAGGATTTGAAAAGTTATTTCATGTGTTGCTCTACGGTGAATCATTGAACATCTGAATGTGTTGAACCAAGTTTGTGAGATTAGTCTAGTGCATCGTAACATCTTTGTTGAACTTACATGTTTTCTCTGCTATACTTGTTCGAAGTGAAAATCTATGTATTTAGAGTCTCTCATCTATCACATCTATATTTACTCAACTTTTCATTTTGATCTTCCCTGTCCAAAAAAAATCTCAAAACTATTTTTATTTTCCTTTATTTTATCTTTCCTTGTTGATCTTCAGAGCTAGTCCTTCCTTGTGGGATTGATATCTTTTAAAACTATATCGCAACTGTATACTTGCAGTTATCATCATTTTTCTATGTGATAAGGGGTACTGACAACACCTATACTTTATGTGAACAAGTTTTAGGCATTGTTGATATATAGCCGAATCTTGTGATCAAGCTATTAAACTTATCAGTAGGAAAGTGGCGAACAACTCTCAAATATGGTATTTGGATACCGGATGCTCAAGATATATTACAAGAGATAATGGTCAGTTCATCTCATTGGAGCACAAAAGGAATGGAAGTGTAAGTTTGTGAGATAACTAGAAAGGCAAGATTATAGGCTGTGGCACTATTGGTTTCTCTATTTCAATCGAAGAGTTTTCTCTTATTAAGGGTCTAAAGTTCAATCTGCTCAGTGTAGCCCGGCTTTGTCACAAAGGTAGAAATGTTACATTCGACTCAGCAGGATGCTCAGTAATTGACTATAAGACTGACTCAACTATACTCTTTGCTTCAAGGACCAATAATGTTTATATGATTAATATATCCCCAGGCTTCACTAATGTGTGTCTTGTATCTAAGGAAGATAACTCGTGGCTTTGGCACAGAAGGTTGGGTCATATTAATATGAACATTCTATCCAAAATGGCCAAAAAGTATTTAGTTGTGGGGTTACCCAACATCAGCTTTAAAAAGGATAAACTATGCTCTGCTTGCTAGCTTGGTAAGCAAGTTAAGAAATCATTTAGATTTGTAAATCACGTAGTAACTAAGAGACCGTTGGAGTTACTCCACCTGGATCTTTGCGTCCTAGTTTAGCCAAAGAGCTTGGGCAGTAAGAGGTTCTCTTTGGTGGTTGTGGTTAACTTCATGAAATTCACATGGGTAGTCTTGCTGAGTAGCAAAGACGAGACTTATGAATCTTTTATCAAGCTTAGTAATTGGATAATGAATGAAATAGGAGATAAAAACGTGATCATGGACATGAATTCGAGAATTTCCATTTCGAAGAATTCTATTCAACGCATGGTATTGACCATAACTTCTGTTCTCCTTATACACCTTAGCAAAATGGGGTTGTAGAAAGGAAGAATAGGACTATAGTTGAGATAGCTTGATCCATGTTGAGTGACAACAATCTACTAGAGTACTTTTGGGGAGAAGCTATTAACACAACCTATTATATCTTGAATCAGGTTTTAATTGCCCAATTCTTGAGAAAACAGCCTATGAGCTTTGGCGAGGGCGCAAGCTTAAGATTGGTCATCTCAGATTTTTTGGTTATAGGTGTTATATTCTTAACACCAAAGAGCAGTTAGGAATGTTTGATCCTAAGTATGATGAAGGTATCTTTTTGGCATACACAACTAACAGTAGGGCATATAGAGTATATGCCAAACATGATGGCCTCTTAGAGGAGTCTATGCATGTAGATTTCGATGAAACTAACATTACAGAAAGACATCCCTCTAATGAAGATGAAAGAGTTACCCAATATTCAAATCAACTTAGTATGCTACATATGCTACCCAACTCAGCACAGGAGTCCTAGTTAAGGAAGTCAAGGAAGATGGCGATCTTTCTATCAACTTCAACGATGGTGAAGATCAACCTCCACCTCAGCATCCCATTGAAGATCCTCCAGCATTTGATCTAAGTCTTCCAAGGGAAATCAGAGTTCATCACAACCATCCACTCGACAACGTGGTTGATGATGTACAGAATCCTATGATGACATGAGGTCAGCTCAATCGGATGATGAGTCATCCAGCCTTCATATCATTTATCGAACCCAAGAAGTTTGAAGATGTAGAAGGAGATGATTATGGTATAAAGTCAAATTGTCTCGAAGTTATGTGTTATAGCAAGAGCGTAATTGACCTATCGAAGAATCCAGTTCAGCATGGGAGAATGAAGCATGTCAACATTAGGCATCACTTCATTAGAGATCATATGCTACGAGGAGATGTCAAGATGTAGTATGTTCAATCAAAGGAGCAGCGAGCTGATATCTTCCCCAAACCACTATCGAAGGAGAAATTCTTTCTCCTGAGGTAGTTGATTAATATGGTTAATCCACGATAAAGAAAAAGGATGAAAATCTCAAAGATTTGGCTATGTGTTGGAGATCAAGCATGAGAAGACATGTGGATAACACTATCAAGTATTTAAAGTAAAAATGTGAGGAACTATTTCACGGTTATAAATTCAAGTTACGTTTCAAAACCACGTGCATTTGAATAGGAACTATTTTACAGAGGTGGTTAATTAAAGGTCAATCTCAATGTTCATTTTCATCTTTAGTTATGGTACTGACATGTATCCATGGGAGCTATGATCATCTATAAGTTGAAAAGTTGAAGAGAGAAGTTACTTGCAGTGAGCGGACGACATGGAGCGGTGGGCCGAGAGCGCGTGGGATGACAGGCACTATGGGGTGTTTGAAAAAGAAGCATAGGGTCAGGGACCCGGGAAAAAGGTTGAAAGAGAAAAAGGCGAAAATGTTTTAGATTGGTTCGAACCCGAATCTAACATCTCTTAGTGTGGAGTCGCCACCTGGATTAGCTCTTTCCAGGAATTAGAGTCTTGTGAGGCTTAACATCTGGGGGATGGCCCACCAAGACACAGAGATTCGGGTCCGGGATAAGTTGCTTATTTCTTAAGTGATCACATTATATTACATCAACAGAAAATCGTGTTCTCTTAGTTATGCATATTCACGCTTAAGTCATTTTTAGAGTTTACATGCATGATTCACGTATAGCGAAATAATAAATCATTCACCAAGTGGAATAATAAATCATCCACAAAATAGTAAGTGAATGTGGAAAGTAAAAAGCGAAAAGTAAAATTACAAGGCTTTCAAAAATCGGGGGATGTTATCGCCCGCTACCCTATTAATTACATTTCCTCGAAAATATGTGCAATACCCGAAGGAAAAATAAAAGCCTAAACATACATCTAACCTTCATCCACAAAGGTTA
Source organism: Euphorbia schlechtendalii (assembly GCA_949673415.1). Classification (NCBI taxonomy): domain Eukaryota; kingdom Viridiplantae; phylum Streptophyta; class Magnoliopsida; order Malpighiales; family Euphorbiaceae; genus Euphorbia; species Euphorbia schlechtendalii. Next base: position 4,459 of record CATIWQ010351106.1, read on the forward strand.
GCACAAGGGAGGTATGTTTGATTTTGAATTTAGTGAGGCCCGTGTGGCCTAAAAATAATCAAACGCGATAATGTGTTTGTTATTTAAATAAAATCATTCGTTTTATTATAGCACATTGGTTGATCAATTTTAATTAATGAAAATCATCGCATGGAAAAAGGTGAGGTATGTTATTCGGGAATATATTTTATTCCCATCATGGGGCTATTCTAATACAAAAGTTAAAAAAAATAAAAGAAGAAGAGAATTACAATATTTACAATAAAATAAAATAATTCCTAGGTTCACATGTAGAAAGAAATTAAAAGAAAAAAGAGGAGTATGAAATAAGTAGCTCTAGGAACTCAGAGGCTTTACCCTTTTGGCGTGAATCCAGTTCGGTGAGTCCGTTCGATCCCCGGGAGCGTTCCTGGTTCATTTTGTTTTAATTGTGGTGAAATTGTTGGTGTAAAAGTCCAAAAAATCTTCGTTTAATTCTTGGAAATTTAGTGTGATTTGATTGGAAAATACGTGTTTATTTATCCAAAAGATAATCAGACTTGGGTTCTAAATTTGTTTTCGACCCGAGAATATCTGAGGAATTAAGAAGAAATAGATGAAGAAATTTGATAAAAAGATGAAGAAATTTGGGATCCAAAAGTGTTTTGAATCCGAGGAAAAAATAGAAGAAAATAAGAAATTATTATTTGTATATTTTTATCTGAAAGAGAGGATTTTTCTCTTTGAATTTTCGAGCCCCCTTCAATCCAAAAAAGTCCGACTATTTATAGAAAAATCCCGGAAAATCCAAAAAAGGCCAAAAATCTTGGCTGGGTACCCAAACCCGCTGACGAGCTCACCAGCCAGCTTTGGCGAGGCTGGCCAGCCTCGCCAAAGCACTAGTGAGGCTGGTTAGCCTTGCCAACGAGTCTGGCGATCTCTCCAAACTCGCTGGCGAGCTCACCAAACTCCCTGGCGAGCATCGCCAGAACTCAGGCGAGCCTCGCCAGACTCCTGGAGAGGTTCGCCAGGTCACTAGCGGGCCTCGCCAGGTCACTGGCGAGGTTCGGCAGGTTACTGGCAAGCCTCGCTAGGTCACTGCCGAGGTTCTCCATGCTTTCTAGCGAGTCCGAATCCGGTTTTCGGCGACGTTTTTGGATTTTTGTGTATTTATATATTTTTTAGTTAATTTTCTGAATTAAAGTCCTTTTAAATTCAACGACGAGGAAGACTCCCTTATGAAGATTATCGGACGGTCGAAAATCGTGTGATTGGAGGATAAATATCATGAAAAGCCATCATCATTGAACGCGCGAGTTGGTACAAAATCCCATGCTCACACTTGCTTTTTGTGAATTTGAAATCTCAGAGCATTCGAACCCTAATCTCTTTTTCTTTCAATTTTTTCTCAAATCTCCCAAATAGCGAAACCAAGATAACTTTCAGGATCAAGAACACCACCACCATGAAGATCAGGGTAAACGTAGAAGGAAAAACATAGAAGTTAACTCTTGAAGCGGGAACTCATTTTGGGAAGGTGGAATGGGAAGATGACTTGGAGTTTTGGCCCTGTTTATGAAGTGAACTACAAAGGCTTGATGCTCAATAAAATGATGCACGGAGTAATCAAGCAACAGCACCTCAATTCCTTCTTGAGAATGGAAGGTCCTGCTATCACAAGCCTCATTAGAGCTTTCTACACCCATCTCTACACGATTGATGTCTTTAATGATGTTTTGTTAATGAACTTTGCGAGAAAATCAACCTTGATATATTCCCAGATAATTGGGAGCATTTTGAATTGCCAAATTGAGGCACTCAGCTTTGCAGATTTGGTGATGAGGATGCTATAATCATTCTTGAAGATTGGGAGCTCCCAACAAACTATGCCTCAAGGGAGATTGCTACCAGCAGGATGTCATGGACTACAAGGATGTGCCATGAGCTGGTGGTGAAGTTCTTATTACCCAAGACTAGCTCGCTGACTAGCTACACATATTTCGAGCGTTGTGTGGTATACCACATGGTAGAGGGTAAAAAGTTGAATTGGCTAGTGGTGATTCTTCACCACTTGACAAAGCTAACTACCGTCTATCACTATGGTTACCTCATAATCGAGATTATGAGGGCAGTAATAGTTGATGTGGCTCAGTTTTTGGAGGAGTCCAATGAAACAATCTTACCGGTGAAGAAATACAAAATGTCGCACTTTAGCAAGCTGACTCATGACCAGGAGCATGCTAGGTACACCAAAGCTCAGCAGAATTGAAAGCTGAAATGTGTACCATCAATAGTGCCTGCGAACCGCTAGTATTGCCTACGAACATCAGTAAGGAGGAAGAAGATCAGTTTATGGTGGACTTCAAAGAGAATGATGACTTTTATGTGGATCCTATCTCAAGCATCCTGGAGAAAGTCACCACCACCTCCTCCAAACCTCAAAAGGCTGCTTCCTCCAAGGCCAAGGGTAAGAGTATAGCCAAGACAAGTGATGCTCCTACTCAGCATCAAAGAAGATAAATGCAAGCCAAAACCCACACCCAAAGAGAGGCAGAGGCTAAGCGACAAGCCGGGTAGCAAGCTAAGGAAAAGGAAGAAGAGGTTGAGGCCAAAGAATCTCTATGCCAAAGGAAGTAATATATGGTTTTCTTACATGACACTGAAGAGTAGAGTGAGGCCAAGAAGTCTATAGAAGAGGACCAGCTTGGGTCCAACGCTTTTGAGAACATTTAAGATGTTATAAGATAGATGAGAAGGGAATTCATGTAGATATAGCGAAAACCGAGATCATTGAGAAATTAACTCCTCCCATAAATGTTAAGGGAGTAAGATCATTTATAGGCCATGCTGGATTTTACAGAAGGTTTATTAAGGATTTTTTGGTTATAGCTAAACCTTTATGAAAAAATTAGAATAGAGATGTTTTTAAAAGAATTAGAACTTGAGAAAGACTTGTAGGAAGGTTGTGGTGGTTATGGGTTCAACCTAGTCATTTATATAGAGTTCTAATAGGTTTCAGATTGGTTAAAATAGTCAATATAGTTGTTTTCTCTTCAAACTAGCCGTTAATGGTGGTTTCAGCAATTTGTCATGTGTTAATCGTGATCTGCAACAGTCATATTTTTCCCGTGTTGCGATCGCGAAGGCATGTCACGATTATGATTTCCTTCAAAAATAGGAACATAAGGTTTTGCTGTATAACTCCACGAGCGCGATCTATAGTAGAGATCGTGACCTTCTTTAATCCTTTTATTTCTTCAATTTTTAGACTTAATACGTAGAAAAACTAAGAAAAACAAACGTATTATGTATTAATAATAAATATTCACTATTTACATACCTGGAATGATTATGGTGAAGTTAGTAATTGAACATCAACGTCTTGTTGTTCAAATTTATTTTTGAGATAAGGTTTGTACTTTGGCCATTGGCTCAAAATATTACTCCATTTTCAGCTTTCAATTCCAATGCTCCATTGTCAAATACCTGAATAACTTCGTAAGGTCCCTTCCAATGAGATTTGAGTTTTCTAGGGAACAAGCAAAGTCTGTAATTATAATAAAGAACTTTATCTCCAATCTTAAACTTCTTTTCTCGTAGTTTTACATCGTTCCATCATTTTGTCTTCTCTTTATAGGTCCTTGGATTTTCATATGATGAAAAATGTTCACCACTTTTCTACTGATAAGTTTAATAACTTGTTCACAAGGTGTGAGCATGGGATTTTTATTCTCGACTCGCGAGTTCAATGATGAAGCTATAATTTTTCCCTTATTAGTTTTTCTCATTTTGCAGGGTCCTGAAATCATCCAAAAATCATCTTCCTTGTTTCATTGGGCCTCTTTTCCCTTAAAAAGCAAAAATAGAGAAGAAAAGCCCGCCTGTAAGTGCCATATCGTTAATGATATTGGCCATATTGTTAACGATATAGCGATATTGTTAACGATATTACTGATATCGAATGCTATCAACCCTACTGGCAGATCAAAACACCAATTTCTCCATTTTTCTAATAAAAACAACTCATCATTCCACACCAATTCCGAATATTCTCCACTTTACAACCTCTCTAAATGATGTTTAACCCACTCAGTCAAAAGAGGAAGGGAGAAAAAGAGGGACAGGATAAAAAAACAAGTGGGTGAACCACTAAAGCAAGTTGGACTTTTAGATTGAAGGGAGTTCTACAAAAGGAAGAGGACTGAATTTGCATGAAGGGGGGAGTTCCAAGAGAAGTTATTCACCATTTTTTCTTTAGAAAAAGAAGAAAAATAAATAAGAGATTTTTTAAAAATGTTTCATGAGATTAGTGCTTTAAAGTATTTTTAAGTTTTAAAACTCAGAGGATGAAGGACTGCTACCTCCTCTCTTCCTCTCTTTACAAATCATATCAGGAAGTTCTACCTTCCTTCGAAGAGTAGACCTCTACTCATCATTTTTGTCAAAAATCGCAAAACCGGATCAAGAAACAAGGAGAGCTTCCCAAAGGACTTCATGGACTTTGAAGAAAGTGGATTCATGATTACGAGGTAAGCCTCTGAGTTCCTAGAGCTTGTGCTTACATTTATATGTTAAAATTTTTTAAGTTTCATTTTGTTTTCGGTTATTTCCATTTTCGCGCACCAATCTGTTTTCCACAATTTATAGTATGATTTCGAATCTTATTTGAGCAATTTCTTAACATGAACATATTCTACACATCTTGAGCTTTCCGGAATGATAAAAATCATCAAAATTGGTTAAGTATAGTGAAAGTTATGATCGTTTGAAATTTTGGATTTTTGTTTTGCTGTTTCTGTGTTTTTCATGCAGGTTTGGAAACTTGATGTCGTTTATGACATCACCTAATGTCATTAAAGAGAATGCAATGTTGTTAACGACATTTCCTAGTTTTGTTAATGACATTGGCTTTGGCAGAATGCAGTTTCGCTTTGTTTTGCTATGTTTCGAATCGTTTGTGCCCGGAACAACCCACTCAGACCCTTCTGAGTTTGTAAATGCATCTTTCGGGGTAACAAACCTCTAAATTATAATTATTAAGGATTTATATATGATTTATTAATGTAATAATAAGTTAATTAAAGTTCGGTGTAGCAACGGAAGCGCTTCGGGCCATTCATATCGATATTACACTTCACAGGGAAGTCGATAGTGATATGAATGACGTTGTTACCATTGTTAACCCTAACGATAGATATGTTATGCATGTTTGTCCTAGATTTATGTTTCTAAATGTTATTTTAGGTCATATCCATGAAGGGAATAAAAAGTATTCTCGGATAACAGACCTCACCTTTTGCCATTTGGTTATTTTCACTAATAAAATAAACCAACATACATGTAAAAAAAATGAACCATTTTTATTTTAACAACATTAAGTCATTGATGTATTAATTAGGCAACACGGGCCCGCTAAAATCAAATCGAACACATGTGTCATATCTCGTGCTAACCTTTGTGGGTGTAGGATAGATGTATGTTAGGGTTTAATTTCCTTCGGGTATCGCTTTCAATTTCGAAACCAAATGTAGTATTTGTTAGATATCGATGTATTCTAGGCGATTGTATCCCTTAGATTTTGATGTATTTAGGTAATTTGTAAAACCCCTAAACCAATGATGTAATTAGTCTCCCCGTAGAATAGGCGCATTTAATTTCCTACGTGTTTACTTTCCGTATTATGCATGTGTGATAAACAGAAAATTGAAAATGTCTAGTTTATTTTGAATATTATAAATGTGGTTTGTCTCATAGTGTAATTTAACTCAAATAACGATGAAATAGATAACTCATCTCGTACCCGAATCTCTATTTTGTTTTATGGATTAGGTAAATGGATATAAGCTTTACCAAATTTTCCCGGAAGAGCTCATCCGGGTGGCCACTCCATAACACAGAATAGGGATCCTGATCTCGAGTCTTTAAAGCTTGAAAAACACTTTTCAAAGCAAAACACTCTTTTCCAATGTGCTCTTACAAAAGCAATTTTATCTTCAAAAGCCCCACGCACCATCTCACGGGGCCAGCGCCTTGTGGTGACCGCGCGGGTCAAAACATCGTCTACTCACACAAGGTTTTGGCTTTAAAGTATAGGTTTTGTCAATACCACTTATGAATTTAGCAAACTCTCTATCTACACACTATACATAACCCTATAATTGCACTCTAATTCTGCCATATGCCTCATGCACGAAATTGGTGTGTTTGGAGCCCTATTTATAGGGTTCGTAGGGTTGCATCTATTCAAACGAAGAGTTGTGTCCATTGGTGAAAGATTGCATCTCTTCATTGTGATTGGTTGAGAAGCTTTGATCTAATCCATAATGGATAGGCACATTTTCATGATTGGTTAACTTCTGATAAGTGTCTTTTCATTAGTAGTTGATGGCGGTTGATCATTCTAATCTGGCGATTGGTAGTTCAGATGATAAAACCAAAAAACCATCCAAGTCACGATCGTGAACCTTTGATTGGTAGATTTCTATTTTTGAAGTGTACAAGTCTCGACCGCGAATGATTATCGCGACCATGAATTGTGTTTTTCTTCAGAATTCTCGTAGTAACTTCATCGATCGTTGACAGCTTCGATCCTAAGCCAAATCTTTAAGTTCCACGCATCTTTTTACACCTTTTTCACTCTTTTTCATAGAATTCCACTTTAGATCATTTTACTCCTAAGATTTACCTAGTATCTGCATTTGCATCAAAAACAACTGCATACCACATGAAATCTTTTATATGAAGTATAAAAATGACTTAAACTATGGTGTTTAGTGTGTAAAATTAATATGATAATAAGTGTAATTATACACTTATCAGACATGTGGTATGTGTGATTGCCTTCTGTGGGCTGTGAGTTGGATGTCGAGTGGACATTTCATAGGCAATTTGTGAGATATGTCATTATCCCTTGTGGGCAACTCATAGGTAATGTGTTGAATGTATTATTACCCCTTGTGGGCTAGGTGTCGAATGTTAAGTGGACATCACGCAAATTGGGGTGAATGATGCTTCAAGATTCTAGTTGGTTCATGTTATCCTAGGGTGACACCATCTTGAGTGTCATCTAATCTTAAGTGTATCTGACACTGATTTGGTATCATGATGAAGAGAAAATTATTTGTTAACATTATGAGTGTGTCTGTTCGAGTGTCTGCACTAAGATTTGTGGTTAGCATGACATTTGTACAGTGATAAATTAGAAAAAACACGTAGCACATAACGTGCAACGTTCAATCTTCCAACCATAAAATTCCCGCGCGTAGGGTTTTTGGCTAGTCTGTATCCTAAGTTTGGTTCATCTTAGTGACATGAAGATACTAAGGAGCCCACCTTTAAGAAAATTTAGAATGTTCTTGTTACACTAAAATACACTCCAAGCCTCTCCTCAAATGGGTTCTAACGAGGGAGGTACATGCGATATGGCAACAAGTGCTCCACCCGATCAAGTACTATCTTTTCTCAGGGTGGCGGATTAGTACAGGAGAAAGTTTCGCTGTAATGGGATACATTAGACGTACAATGCATTATTAGGAATGTGTCATAATTAAGAGAATAAAGAACAATGTGATTAATAATTTTCGACACTTATCCAATAAGTTTCACGGTAATAAGGAATGTGTCATAATTAAGAGAATAAAGAATAATGCATTATTAGGAGTTGCCACTATGAGTGGATGACACGGAGCAATGGGCCGAGAGCACGCTAAGAATGAGAGGCATAGTCCACCGGGGTGTTTAAAGTTGAAGATAAAATAAAACAGGGTCATGGGCCCGGAAAATTTTGAAAGAGAAAGCGGGAAACATTTTAGATTGGTCAAACCTGAATCTGCCATCTCTTAGTGTAAAGTCACCACCTGGATTAGCTCTTCCAGGAATTAAAGTCCTGTGAGGCTTAACAAACGGGGGACGGCTCACTAAGACATAGAGATTCAGGTCCGGGATAAGTTGCTTATTTTTTATTGGATCACATTATATTACATCTATAGAAAAATGTATTTCTTAATTGTGCACATTTGCACTTAAGTTGTTTTTAAGTTTGTAAGTATTATTTGATGTTTATGCGGAAAGCTATAAATCCATACATAAAGCATTAAATAAATACAAAAAGTAAAGATTAAAATTACATAACCTCGGGGGATATAATCGCCCGCCTAAACTATTAATTACAATTCCCAAAAAAATAATTGAAATTGCAATACCTGAAGGAAAATAAAATGTAAACATACATCTAACCTACATCCACAACGGTTAGCACAAAATATAGCACAATATTTGCATGTATGTTCGATTTGATTTATAGAAGGCCCATGTGGCCTAATTAAAATATCGATGATTAAGAATTCTAATCTTAGAATAAAATGATTCATTTTATTTATAAATATGTTGGTTATTTTTATTTAGTGAAAATGATCACATGACAAAAATAAGATATTAAATGACACAAGTGCTACTAATACATTCTGTGAGAAACGGAATATTCCTTAGATCTTTTTCAGGAATAATTATGCTGAAACAAAGGAAGATTTCCAATGGTCCTTACAAGATAAAAAGTTGTCACTTCGGAATGTCGGGATTCCCTCACTAAAGTCCAAATCAAAATGAATCATCTGACATGCGCCGTTTTCCAATGACTCTGCATGCCTCTGCCAATGTCAGCAACTCAATCAATCTGAAGATTCAACGTTGCATTATCACGCACCTCTATCAACCAAATTGCTTGAAGATAAAACGAGATTTTGTTAACTAAATTTTATCATGCCTCAACGTTCAAATTTCTATCTCTAAATGTCCTGGAATTTATCTCCAATGGGAAGATTCCAAAGATATGAAAAGAAGAGAAATAGAAGATCAACGATCTCGAAAAAGTTTGCATCGGCTACTTCGCAAAGCTTCAACTATAAATAGAAGACTGAAGTAGACGTTCAAACTTGGTGAATCACCTCGAATTTCTTTTAGAGCTGAAATTCTATGAAATTACTCCAACTTCAAGAAATTCCAAACTCAAGCAATCAGCAAACACCAATATAAAATATGTTTGCAATAGAGAGAAAATTTCTTAGATTTAACATTGTCAAGATTCAATGTTTATATAAGTTTAATTCAGTTCACAATCTTTTCATGTAAATTTGAGTGTCATTTTGGGAAGGGTACCCAAACTGAGTCGAGCGGTAGTTAGGAAGGAAGGTACTTTCTATAAAATTGTGTCTTCTTGCTGTTAAGGCTTCTCCGCCTAAGCAAGGAATGAACACTAGTGGATTAAAGCTCAGAAAAGGTATCCGGGGACTAGAGGTAGGCTAGGGGCTGAACTAGGATTAAATTCAGGTGTTGAAGTTCTAAACTTTCACTTTTTAGCTTTTACTATGTCCAACTCATTCATCATCTCTCTTCATTTATTCATTTTTCTTGAAAAACCAATTCGTACTGAGTAAAGTACTCAGCAAGACACTGAAGATAAATTGTGCTAGCGAAGCTTAGCATTTTATAAAGTTTTTATATTGCAACTTAGCACGCGTATAAAAACTTAACTTGGCGAAAAAGATTTTTATGAAACCTTAAATGTAACAAAGATTCACATTCACCCCCCCTATGCGGTTGTTTTCAACACATCTAAGGACCAACAAGTGTTATTAGAGCAGTTTCTCAACTTTTAGACTAACCGTCTTTGAGTTAAGATCCATAAATTGCTTACAACAACTTCAGTTCCGGTTCTAGTCAGCCAGTACTCCTTAAAGAAGGAATGTCTGTTACAAGACCACCTCTTTTTGATGGTAATCATTATACATTCTTGAATGTCTGTTACGATTTCATCTAGTCTCAAAGCATGTAGGCTTGGCTCGCTATCGAGCTTGGCCCCAGAGTTCCCACAGTTGTGAGTTATAAGTGTATAATTACACTTATTATCATTATAATTTTATAATATAAACACTATGGTTTTAGTCATTTTATACTTCATATAAAAGATTTCACGTGGTATGTAGTTATTTTTTATGCAAATGCAGATACTAGGTAAATCTTGGGAGTAAAATGAACTAAAGTGGAATTCTATGAAAAAAGAGTGAAAAAGGTGCAAAATGATGCATGGAACTTGAAGATTTGGCTTAGAATCGAAGC
>CATIWQ010351168.1:0-14723 GCA_949673415.1 Euphorbia schlechtendalii
TATATATATAAGTTAAACTAAAATTTTGTATAGTTAAATTTGTGGTTGAAAAATATTTTTCAGAATTGTAAACAAACATCAGAAAATATTTCAGTGGTTTAGTCAAACATAGGAAAATATTTTATTTTCCTGTATAATATTTTCCCTTGCACAATATTTTCCTGCAAACAAACGGGGCCCTAATGTAAATAATTTTTTAATTGATGTCTATTTTTTTCTACAATCAATAGAATAAATTATCTCTTACAGATGATGTTCTAAGAGCAACTCCAACCATTTTCTCCATTTTTCATTCCCCAAACCCTATTTTGCAGGATCTACATTGTTTTTGCTCAAACCATTTTCCCTATTTTCCATTCCTTATTTCAGATTCCAATTAAGTAATAATATTCTATTATTATTATATTCATTTCTTTACACCACTTCTATTCTAATTATTATTCAACAAATTATATATTAACTATAATATCTTGAACTAAAATATCTTATTATTTAATTATTATTATTATATTTTATTACAAATAATTTTTTTTCTATTTAACATGCATATTGTATTTTATATAAAATATATTTTATATATATACAAGTAAAACGAAATAGAAATATGATACACAAGTAACAAAGAGATGAAAATATAATACAAAAATAAATATTAAACTTATAATACTCAAATAATAAACCCATAACATACAATATATAAATATTAAATCCATAATACACATAATAATAAAATAATAAAAAAATAAACTTATATTACTATTAAGATAATTATTCTTCAAAATGGGGTTCCCCATATATTGGGATATAGTAAATGAGGAATAGTTAGAGTAAATCATTTCCCATAATGATTTCCCATTTTGAGGATATCTTCAAAATGAGGAATCATTGAACATGCTCTAGTATTGGAATGTCTAAATGTTGTATATATTTATAGTGTGAAATAATTAATAATTTATTAGTTTTTGCTTTATTGGTTTGGCGGACAAATTGTCAGCAGTGGAGTAAACCAGGCCATGAACCCAAATATGAGCCAGAATGTTTGGTTTTTTAATATTATAGAATAGCGAAATGTATTAATGTTGGGTCTGTTTCATAAGTATGGAGTGCCTTGGCAGTAAGCAAGTTGTAGGAATTTCATTATCTCATTGTAAAATTGAAACTGAACCAAACCAATCCAGTTACTGACAGTCCTGACAAGCCTGTAACAGAGCTTGAGCTTTTTGACCAAACCTAAACAATGTCACGTGTCTCTCTCTTTCTCTCTCTTTTATTATCTCATTCTCTTATTTCGTCTTCAACTTGCTTCACTTTTCAACGGTCAATTTCTCGTGTCTCGCAACGGTAAAATTATTTAATTCGGGGAGTTTGATAACATGGTGGTGGATACGGTTATTTTTGTCTCTACAGTCTACCCCGTAATTTAGGTTAGTTGTTAATTGCAACTTTCAAGGACCTATGAAACCATGTTTCAATGGTCCAGATTCTCATTTCATTCTCCATCATTTTACCCAGATATTCTCACTCTTCCTTGCCAAAAAAAATTTAATAAAAAAAAAATCAAATCATTACATGGCATTTTCGAAGAAAAAACCTTTAAGGTAAGATGAAATTGTTTTTTCTGAAATGTAGGTTATGTTGATTTTGTTTTTACCAAAATATATTTTATTTGTCTATTATCACTATTAGATCAATCTTCATACCATTAATCCAATAATGATAAGAAACATGAATTGGGACCTTGTTTTATACAAAATCAACATAGAAACTACATTTTATTAAAAAACTAGCCGACACAATTTTGTAGCTTTAAATTAATTTGATGTAATTTGTAATGAATTAATTAAAATTAAGTTGAAATTTACAAGGTTTTTTTTTAAAAAGATTGTTCACGTAATTTTTTAGTTAGTTCTTTTAGATACTCTGAGGCGAGACCACCGAATATGGCGGTGTTATAAATAATTAGTGCAGAAATTATAAAATAACCAAAATGATATATAGGGAAAAGAGCATTATTCAACTTCTAAGAAATATATTTCTATATAATTGTTTGTCAGTTAAAACTTGAAAGTGTAATTAATTTGTTTTGACAGCAAGAAACACTGTGCATAGTAATATATACCATAAAAACTTTATACCATGTAAAATAATCATGAAATCAGATAGGTAATCTTGAAAAAATAAGGTAAAATACATCCGTCATAACTTATCAGTTTTTGCCTATTAACTTTCAAATAAACTTTTGAATTCTCTAAATTAGTAAAGTGAACCTCCAAGCCCCCTCAATTTGGTATAAATAACCCTTCAAACCCCTTTATGATCATATAAATGTTAATTCATGAAAATGGAATGAGCATATGAATTGTGTATTCATAATTACATGTAATTATTTGATTAAACTTCCACGTTTAATTAAAAAAGAGCTTGAAATCTCAGTTATGGTAAGTTAAGGGATTCCTAGATATCATGTGATAAATTTAGGAAACTAAAATATTCATTTGACAGTTCACGTGGACATATAAAATAAGAATTGTCAAAATTAAGGAGTTAAACATGTAATTTACCCAAAAAAAAATAAAAAAAAGGTGCTGCATGTTAATATGAACGAAAAGTAAACACCGTCATCGGGAGGTCAGTAGCAGTAAATATATAATTGCACCCATACCCATACATAAGGTTGAAGCTCTTAACGAACAAGCATATGACAACAAATCTGTAATGTGGTGAATAAGTGAATACTTGGGGGCTGGAGCCTTGGGTCTAAAGCCTTACCACAAACATTCACGCAATTAGGGAAACATTAAACTCACTAATACAACTGGATAATCATAAAATAATTCCAACACCTAACCGAATCTAAAAACATTGGCTGCTGCTGGTTGTAGGGGTTGGGTGGGTTTCAAATCTGAGCAAAAGAGTGAGCCAAATAAGCCAAAGCTCCAACCAAAGGTGCATTAATGTAAGTGGCTGGCTCGGACTGCTCGTAGTCGGACCTTTTATCAGGGAACCTGTCGTTCTTGTCTGGCCCACCAATTACAGCACCCACAAGAATGTTGGGATTTGGGGATTGAGAGTTCATAACGGCGAAGCCCGACGAGCATTGGATTTTGGCTGGGTGAGCTGCAACGGACGGCAGAGATGAGCCCCTGTGGTGTATTCTTTGCGGATATCTCGGGCCATACCCCACCATATATGACATTTTTAATGGGTTGTCTCCTAGCACATAGTCCACCTGTTCACACCGTTTCAATTACTAAAGCAGTCTCGTCAGTAAAAATTAGGGCAATCTCTGCTCTTGTTTATACCTGTTTCTTGGCTATGTTTCGGAGCCGATTGGGAGTGATGACGGTGCCGCCGCAGTTAACAACCCTGTGGGATGAAATTAAGTACTTGGCATAGGTTAAGAGCAAGAATGAAGTAGATGTCACATATTGCATGTTGCTGTCACTCATCTTGAACAAAAGACCACCTATCACCCAAAAATTTTACCGTTACATAAAAACAACAAAAGCAGAGTTTTTTTTTTCAAAAAAAAATGTGGGGTACCTGGAGTGTATTGGGATGAAGAGAAAGGGGCCCCTGGAATTACTGAGCAAATGAAATTATCCGCATGGTCTTTGTAATCATGTAAAGATTGCACCTTTTGGACCAGAAATGCCTACAACAATTCAACCCCCAATTTCATCAATACTCAACAGTCAACATTCCCCCAGAAAAAACAACCTAGAAACAGAACAACTGCATGATAGTAGTTAAAAACAACCTTGGAGAGAAGAATTCTAGCTCCAACATGCTTGTTATCCCAGCCAAACGTATTGTCAAACTGAGCAGCCCCAAGGCTCTGGCCATTTGTGTGAATGTAATTTAGGTAAGTTGGATTTCTAGTTGCTTTGTGCAGCCAAGCAGCCCCCCATAGTAACTCATCCTGCCATTTTTTTTAACAAATTTACTTTAATTTCTCAAAACCAAAATGAAACCAGATATTAAGTCATCAACTTTACCTGATATCCAGAGTAGTCACAGTAGAAAGGGCAAACGAATTTCTTCAGCCCATTGCTATATGGTCCTCTGTACCTATCAGCAAATTGAAACACCTACAGAGTAAACAAAACAAAAATTACACTAATGACCCACATTTTTCCGGGATCAGATTTTTTAGCCCTGAAGTATAGATCTTTACCCTGATGGCCCTCCTGGCTAAAAGCTTGGAGTAATTAGGATCAGTTTTTTTGAACACCAAAGAGGCAGCAGCAAGAGCAGCAGCAGTTTCAGCAGCAACTTCAGTACCAGGGGTGTTTTTGTCTATTTTCAGAACAGTTCTTGGAGTGTCCATATCTTCTGGTCTCTCCCAACAAGCATGATCCTTGTTAGCATCACCCACCTTCAAACCAAAAACCAGTTCAAACCCAGTTGAAAACAGCCCAAAACAAGCAAAACCCAAAAGTCCAAACTCAAGAAAATTGCCAAAAAATACCTGAACATAAATGGTGTCTGGATGTGCGGTAGCTTTAAGAAGGTAATCAGTAGCCCAACGAATAGCTCCTTTGGCATTCTGCAGTTCTCCTTTCATCAAACCACCAAACTCAATCACACTCCATGAAAGCATTGTTGTAGTAAAAGCCATTGGGAAACCAAATTTCACATTGTCCCCTGCATCATAGTACCCACCTACCAAATCCACCTGCATTTTCAATTTTCGTACCAAAATCAACGACCCATTTCAAAGTAGGGCGAAAAAGACTGAAATTTATAGTCAATATTGAAACTTTTCAGTTTCACGCATAAAATCATCCTGCATTTTCAGTTTCTACCCCAAAATCAACTAAGCCATTTCAAATTAGACTAAGAAGGGACTGCAGCTAGTAAGAAAACAGAAAACAGAAAATTACATGCATAGCAGAGCCATCAGAGAGACCAGAGTCTCTTCTCCATTTGATCCTCTGGTTAGGAGGAAGCTTGCCGGACCTTTGGCCTTCAAAGAAGAGGATGGATTTGGTGAGGGCATCTCTGTAGTTGTGAGAGGCAAAGCGAGGATGGCGATGCTTGCGAAATGGGTTTCGGTGGAAATGGGCGGAAGGGAAGGCATTTGAGAGGAGGAAAGACGAAGAAAGAAGGAGAGCAAGTGTGAAATGGAAATAACCCATTTTTCAGTTGCCCAATCACAAACTCCAAAACACCAACCTGCTTATAGCCGCAGTGACATAACTGAGCCTCTCCCTTTCTCTGTATTTATAAAGCAAAAGCTGCAATACGGCCTCCCCCTCTCTCTCCTCTCTTATTACTTATTAACTACTACTACTTTGTTAAAACAAAATTAATAATTAACTTTACTTTCAACATATTCTTAAATCTTAAATATTATCCTTACTTTCCTACTAACTATGGGGTGTTTGCTATTACCACGGTTAACGTTAACAAATTAAGAACAATACAGCTAAACAAAAATAGTACCTTTTCAGTTTGACTGTTCTCTATGTCTGTTTCTTTTTCTCCTTCTGATTATTACTGACTAGTTATTTATGAAGCTGGGTGTCACATTTTACTATCTTTATACTGTATTATTATTGAATATTATTTCAACATCAATTAACTAGTACTTTGGATTCCCTGATTTGAGGGCAGTGTGTTAATTCAGCATCCAAATTAATTTTTGGTGTAATTAAGCTTTAGTAGTTACATGTTATGTTCGACAAATTCGACAAAACAAATTTTAATGGAGTAATTGACAAATAATGTCACTCCTAGATTATCGAAAACATATAGTAGATATGACAATGCCATTTCAAGGTGCGAACATAATGCTATCCTAAAGTGCTTATAATTTGGGTAAAAAAATGGAAGAATATCTTAATTTAAACAGTGTCATATTGACACATCTAAATTGGACAAAATTAAATGAGAAATTGGTTATGATATAGTATATTAGTATGTTGGAGGCAAATGCCCTGAATTAAGGACTAAAATGACACATTTTAGATATAGACTAAATGAAATAATAAAAAGTGTTATATTAAAAGTGGGGGGATAGGTTAAGGAATGTAGCCCCAAAAGAAGGAGAATTAGGGGGAGCCTTAAAGAGAAGAGGGGGAGAGTCACATGGGATGGGACGGGAGAGTTATGAATTAAGGCATGACAAGGCTGATTGTGATGGCAGAATGTTAAGGCAACTTGTTTAAGTTACTCCTACTTCCACATCTAAACGAAAGAAACGTGATCTGGGTAATGCACCATTTTGTTGAACTTAACATTAGTTTGTACTATTATATCACATGTGTGTATAATATTTGGAGCCCCTATTTGACTTGGATCACAAAGAAAATACATTCATTTCCATCTAAGTAGGTCTCCAACTGTAAATAAAAATATTTACAGTTTTCAGAAATTTATCAGCTTCGTTCGGGTCAATGCTGTTGGGAAAACATTCATATTGCTTTCGTGTGCACTGTGGAGGGGTGTTTGTAAGTGTTTCCCTTTTTATCATCAATATGGTTCCGCCATTTATATTTTACTAGTATTGATAATTAGTTATCGACGTCGATTAAAGTTAACTTTGAAAGTGGCCTTGAATTTATTTTTTTGCTTGATCAATTTTAAACTTCAAAAAAACTATTACTTCATCTCGGTATAAAATCAAAATCATAACTAAATCTGTATTCTCAAACTGATTGCTACACATTTTGAGAAGACTTCTGGTCACAAGCATAGTTACAAAGAAAATGGAACTTTTCCACAAGGAGAAATTTGAGATTATTATCCATTGATTTCCTGCTTTTTTTTACTATATTTAATTATGCAATTCATGAATTAATTGTGCACAAATTTAATTATGAAACTTTATTGCTTTTTGCTGGTTTACAAGATAATAAATCATAAAATATTAAATTTCTATTTTAAAACTCAAATTATAATCTAATTATGACGCGATTCTCACCTAGACAAACGGATTAAATTACTAAAAATGATATTATATATTTTGCAATCAAAACCTAACTGTTTTACTAAATGTGAAAACATGTGATTTGTAAAAGCAATAGAAAAAAGAGGTTTTTCTACCGAAAATATTATAAAAAAAATCCATAATTGTGTAGTATAATTTAGTATAAAGATTTTATGAGATTAAGGTGGTGTAAAGCACGCTGAACAACTAATCATTTTCATGAAACATAGGAAAAGCAAAAGCATGCCAAATTTTATTATTCCTTAACACTCTGTGTCATTTGCAGGATCAGTACTAATTGTAATTATAATAAAACTTCTGATACTCCGTATTATTTTATTTCATCCAATCAAAACTGTAAATTTTTTAAAGTCTTTGACTGAGTTCCAACTACCTTGGAAGTTGGAACAAAGCTTGAAGTAACTCGACTCTTGCCCACTACTTTTTTTAACAGGAAAGGAGCAGCTCTCGCCCACAACCAGGAACAGAACAAAAGTAAAAGAAAAATGGAAACGGTATGGTTTTTGAAACACGAGATGATAAACTATATACATGTAGTTAAATGCTTGAACATAGAATTAATGTCGGAGAAAAGTAGAGAAAATAAACGTGGGATTGATAGGGGAAATTCCATGGGAAGAATTATGAGAAAAGAGTTGATTAAAACCCATACTTCACTCAGTTTAAGATTTGGAAGTTTCAATCAAACCAGACAATTTCTAACTTATCCAATTATACCCAATCCAGAAAAAATTGCTCCAAAAAGAGTTTACAAATCAATCAACGAACTTTTTATTTTCACTTGGTGAAAATCGCACACCATCAGTGATTAGTATAAAAAATTATCAGTATAACATATTCAAATTATAAAAATTGGTACAATTAATGATAATTTAAAAGTCATTTTTAAGACATAATTGTAATGATATAAAATAAAATAAGTATATGTATGTATGTATGTATGTATGTATATATGTATGATATTGATGTATTTTATATATAAAATATGTTTGGCTTAATGCATCTTGACCCCCTCAACTTGTCCCTAAGCTTTAAATTCTTCCCTGAACTTTGAAGTGTTCTCAATGCCCCTCTGAACTTGTCTAAACGTTCTCAATGCTCCCCTGAACTTGTCTAAACATTCTCAATTTCCCCCTGAACTTTGAAATGTTCTCAATGCCCCTCTGAACTTGTCTAAACGTTCTCAATTTTCCCTTGAACTTGTCTAAACCGCACTTCATCACCCCCTCTATCTGAAGAACGATTTAGGGATTTGGACTTTTGTAACGTTAGAATATTAACATCGAGATATCTATTTCTTTTTTAATCTTTTTAAATAATTTTTTTCATTAACGTGCTCATATTTGTTGGTCCACTAACGCAACTTGCAACGTTGGATTGAGGGGGTGTTGGAGAACGTTTAGACAAGTTCAGGGGGCATTGAGAACATTTCAAAGTTCAGGGGGAAACCGAGAACGTTTAGACAAGTTCAGGGGACATTGAGAACGTTTAGACAAGTTCAGGGGGTAATTGAGAACGTTTAGACAAGTTCAGGGGGGCATTGAGAACATTTCAAAGTTCAAGGGGAATATGGAGTTTAGGGACAAGTTGAGGGGGGTTAAGATGCATTACGTCAATATGTTTTATGAAATTAATTGTCTTCAACCGATTAAACCATGGTTATACCGTATACCATTAAACTACACCGGTCTAATGCTCGCTGCGATTATGAATTTGTTGGTTACTCTAAATGAACATCACCTACAATCAGTGACTCTGTCACGGTTTACCATAAAAAAACCAGTATAAAAAATTATCAATATAACATTTTCAAATTATAAAAATTGGTACAATTAATGATAAATTAAAATTCATTTTTAAGATATAATTGTAATGATATAAAATAAAATAAGTATATATAGGTATGTATGTATGTATGTATGATATTGATGCATTTTATATATAAAATATGTTTTACGAAATTAATTGTCTTCAACCGATTAAACCATGGTTATACCGTATACCATTAAACTACACCGGTCTAATGTTCGCTGCGATTATGAATTTCTTGGTTACTCTAAATGAACATCACCTTTACACCTTATCCATGCAAATTCACATTTTAAAAGGATGGAATAAACTATATCTGGAAAGCATTTTCATTAATTCAGTTCAAATTGTATTAGAACTCGGTGGATGCTTATATAAAAAATGTTGCTTATTCCACTAGCTCAGGGGCTGCAGGGTCTCGTTATGCATAGTAGAAGAACTAAAAAGGCATTTTAATCTAGGACTAATACATCAACACCCTCTAAAGTTGGTTCAGAAAATCGGACACCACCTCGAAGTTATAAAGGTCTAGATAACTTTAAGTTGGTAATTTTGAACTAGTTAACTCCATCAACATCATGTGTCAGAATCTGGTTGGTTTGACTTTTCGAATATATCATTAATTGGTATTTCTCTCTCCAACCAGCAGTTGACACGTATCGTTGAGGGGGGCAAACCGGTACATTTTTGCTAAATTAAGAGGGGTAACTGGTACTTTTTTACCAAGTTAACGGGGTAGTCGATCCTTTTGAAAATTGAGAGTGGCATCCGATTTTCCGACCCAACTTTAGAGGGTATTGAGTCATTTGAACTTTAATCTTTTAAAAATGGTAATAGCTTTTGGATGTTACTAGCACAAAATAATATTTGCAGCAAAATTATAATTTATTACTTTTAAAATATATACTAATGAAAACAACTTTAGATATTTATTTGTGTATTAAGTTTTTGGTAGCTAAATATCCATTTTTTCTTCTCTAACTAAATTTGCCCCGAACAACTCGCTTGGATGCCAATCTATCTTCTAAACCATTTTGTTTCAATAGAAATAGGAAAAGATCTTATAGAGGGCCTTATCATCCAACTTTACTATAGGGCCTTTTTCATAAAATTATGTATAGTTTCTATAATTAAATTAAAAAAGTCTAATCTATTAATAAAAAAAAGTTTTAACCAAATTGTAATTTTTATAAAGAGTAAAAGCCTATTAGAGTAGACTTAGTAGTCAAGTTTTAAAACTTCGTTCTTTTAACTTAATCAACCGTAAATTCATTTCAGTTCAATATTTATATATATTACATACTTATGAATTTAATTAAAATAATATAAATAAGTTTCAGTAGCACTAGGGTAGATATATCAACTTAGAATACTTTTAATCCTTCACAAGAAGCCAACTAAAAAATGTTCTCATTCACCGTAAAATCGCGGATTTTTTTTCATAAATGTCCGTGAGGAGATCATTGTTTCTTTTTCGTTTTAATGGGGGCATTGGGTTGAATGATTGGTCCAAATAATGTAAAAAGAATTATTAAGTATGGCAATACCAATTTCAGAATTGTCAATCTTAATCAGAAAGGGGCCTGAATTTGCCAAAAGGAACAGTGGATACCCAAAAAGCATATTGAATTTGTAGATAAAAAGCCGAACAGGTAGCGCTCAGATACCGCCATATGTGTCAAAATATGATACATATCCCACTACCCAGCGCTGCATAACATTGCCAAGCAAAAGGCACCTATAAGAGTTGGCCATCAAGTCCCTTTTGCTACCTATATTTTTTGCAGATTTTTCAATAATTTTCTTAAATTTCCAATATGGTTACAGTTTGCTACGGCGAATAATGTGTAAAATTGGTGTCCAAGTAGAGCATGGAAAGAATTATAAACAAAAGTGGATAAATGAAAAGGAAGTGTGAAGATATACATATACAATCCAATCCATTGGGAGTGGGGACTTTTAAGTTTTAATCAGAAAAATAAACATGGCCCAAAATTGACTCTTTAGGATGGGATTGGGTTTGATAATTGATAATAATAGGAATTGGACAGTGATGTCCTGTTACTATTGGCTATGCCTTTTATCATGTGCCTTCTCTGTGCCCACATGCTATATTTGCACCTTTCTTTTTCTTTCATGTTCTTCTTCCCTTCTGCTTCTCTGTAAATCTGACATTTTTCACTTTCATCCAAATTATTCTAATTAAATAAATGAATCTAAA
Organism: Euphorbia schlechtendalii; assembly: GCA_949673415.1. Classification (NCBI taxonomy): domain Eukaryota; kingdom Viridiplantae; phylum Streptophyta; class Magnoliopsida; order Malpighiales; family Euphorbiaceae; genus Euphorbia; species Euphorbia schlechtendalii. The sequence continues at coordinate 10,986 of CATIWQ010351168.1, forward strand.
CAATCGTGAAGGCTTTTCTTTTTGGTTTACAACTTTACATTCTCAGAATCCAGCCCCTGATCTTACATTACACTTGTAATTCCAGTTCTATATCCCAACCCAATCATAAAGTTCTGATCTCTCGTGATTCCGCTGGACAGCTGAATTTAATTTAATTCATTATAAATTAATAAATTGCATAGATTTTAAGTGAACTTAGTTGCAGTTCAAACATAATAATAATTGTCTGATAAATCTATCCATGGTTTATTCTTTCATTGCATTGTAAAACTTATATTTCTGGATCGTCTTAAACAAAATTGTCTTCTCCATTGATTCTACAAGAAAAAAAAAGGAATTACTCCATGCACTTTAAAGAGTGTATAAGACTTAAAGTTATGTAGAAAAAAATATTCTAAACCCGTCATTCAATGTGTATTAAAGTTAAGTTAATAATTTTGAGTTAAAATTTCATTTTTGATATTAAATTATTTTGTTTCGTGCATATATATTTAACTTAATTGAATAATTTAATATTTCGAGGGATGATAATTAAACATGGCATTCATTAAACAAAATCGAATGTTGGCTTAATTTATAAATTTCAAGTGTTTACTAATGTTAACAAAATATTTTGACCCTGCAACTAATTCCATTTTGTATTTATATAGTAGATGTAACTTGTAAAAATTTAAGAAATTGTATTAAAAAGAAAAGAAAATAAAAGGAGAAGGTGTTGTATTAAATTGAGTTATAATCTCTTTTCGCTCATATTCTATGCATTTCCAACCCAAGATAATTGAGATTAAGAATTTGCCCTTGCAATATTGAATTAATATTGCTCTTAAAATTTTTATATTTTTGGTAGACGAGGATAAGAAACTACAATTAAGATACACCGAACCTCAGAAAACAAACGCCCATCAAAACCAACAAGATCAACGACAACATACCTAAAACAGGATCCTCAAACACATGACAACTAATCCGAAACGAAGCCCCAATGGATGTCATGCGAGCCACACAATGATTCCGCTCTCTAAATACATGCTTTATGCTCCTAACCAAATCGGAGCAAGAGTTTACCATCACTGCCTTAATGCTTCTCTAATTAATTGGATTTATGAAAATGAAGTATGCTATTTAATTCATTGATTTGTTATAAAAGACAAATCCCATTTTGTGATATTATCATATTACATTGCAAAAATGTTTCAGTACAATAATGCAGGGGGGTGAAAGGGCATTCCATAAACAAAAAATATCTTAATCCGAAATAATTTCAAACATTCCAACCAATTTTGGGTATTTGAAACATTAAGTTGGGCTTGAAGTGGGCCTTTAATAAGAGTTTCATTTCCGGCTCAATTGACAAATGGGGAATTGTATGCTAATAGTTTGACCCTTGAAAACGAATTTGCTGACTTGGTTTGGTTGAATGAAAATTTCTCATAATTGCAAAAGATGCATTGGATATTTGGATTGTTCATGGATGTACTGTATTGAACATAAATAGCAGACCCTTATTATACGAGAGAAGGTACATATTGATGGGCATGGACAGTCAAAATTAAAAAAGAAAAGTAATAATTTGGTTTCTCTACATATAATTATTATTCATGGTTTTGGTCTTTATAAAAATGCATCCCGCATTTCAGGGTTGTTTTTCTTTTTTTCACATGGAGCATGTTGGATTCTGGGACCATTTCTTTCAAGCAGCATATTCAACCACACAAACAAAACTACTCCGTTCCACGAATTGTTCTCCATTTACGTATAAGTAGTTGATTTTATGACTTTGATATGTAACTGAACTAAAATAAATCTACTTGTTCAACAATAAGGGCATATTTACCTTTCTTTTAAAAATAATAAATTAAGAGTCCTCGTGAGAAGCATATTTTGTTGAAAGCATCAAAATGTGAAAGTGGGTTGAATCATTATAAATCCCCTACAGTTTTTTTTTTGCCCTATCTTCTCAATGGAACCCTATGTGGCTATGTCACACCACTCCACTTCAACAACTTCCTCTACTTTCCCCAACTAATTAATTTTCTTTTTCTTTTATATTTTTAGATTTTTCCACGCCTTTCTTCAATTCTGGGAAAACAGAGTTGAATAATGATAGGGGCTTATTACTTATTAAATTGATGTATTTTCTGATTTTTCGAAATTAATTTTTATTTAGTAAAAAAATGGTGTTAGAACTTGTATTAAACATAAATTAGAAACATATCATTTACAAGATGAGATTTTTTCACTAACATGCGTGTTTACGGTTAAACATATTATTCTTACTCTAATGTGGGTAAGAAAACAGAAGATTTGGTGACCGTTTGATTTAGCTATTACCGATAGTTGTTTGATATTGTTGATCACATTTATTTCCGAAATAAGTAAAAACATCGTAAACCGTTGTTTGATACAACCAAAACGCAAGAAAGCTTTAGTAATTAGAATTTAGAATGAAACAAAATAGATCAATCAATTAATCCAATCAACAATAACAATTGATGAACCATAAATAAATAGAACGAATCAATTCAAACCAAGAAAGAAAGGAATGCCAGTAGAATTAAGCCATTCACTTCCTTGCAAAAACTGCCCAACGGTAAACAGAGTAGCCTCAGCCGAAGAATTAATAACCCTATAACCAGGCCACTTAACTCTAGCACTAGTATTAGAACCAGGCCCTCTATTCATATACTCCCCATAGTAAAGACTGCTCAAACCAAAATTCCCATTCCACTCCAACCACCCAGCCGCCTCCACCAAATCATCAATGTACGACTCAACAACAACCGTCCTCGAATATTCCTTCCACGGACGGCCAAGATACGTTTTAAAGGCCGATTTGAGCGGGACTAAGTCAGCGGCTGCAGTGACTTTGCAGTTGAGGATGGAGATACCGGTATTCTGGTTAGGGTCTTCTCTGCCTTGCGCGGTGAATACGTTGTTCTGTTTAGGGTTTGGTTTTCTGGCGTATAAGTTGCAGTTCTGGAAGAGTGCAGCGGCGTTTCCAAAAATGAAGTCTATAGTGCCATAGATGTCGCATTCGCGGTAGAATTGTCGATTGGAATGGACGTAGAGAGTGTCTTGGTAGCCCACGAAGCTGCATTGGTAAAATGCTGAGAGATCGGAGCTGCTTCGGAGTGCTACTGCTTGGTGCATACCTGGCCCTGCCCAGTTTTCGAATGTTATTCCCTTTGCTACGAACCCATTCCCCACTACCGCTGCAATGATTTTATCAAACTATTTGTTTAGCAAATTAATTTAAGAGCTTATAGAAAAAGGGCTTTTATGGTTGTTTGTTGAAACACATTTGACCTCAACAACAACTACATGTTTTCTTTTCTTCTTAATACTACTTCAATTCATTGACACCAAATTCAAATGAGTCAAGCATTTGTTATCAATGTTTGAGCCCATGTGTAGGGAAAAGATATCTTGACAATGTTTGATGGGAGACCTAAAATGTTAAAATTTAATACGCATGTGTGTTGAAAGATTATTTTCCACGGTTAAGTTTCAGATATTAGTATAATTTTTCTCTTTTAATGCTAATTAATCGTACACCAAATATGTCACATGGTTTTTTTATTCAAACTTTAAAGGTCAAATATGAGAAAAAAGTACCATTATATAAGTTGTAAATTAGGAAATAATAGCTTTTGTTAAATTGAAAACTACAACTTACATACACTACATGAGCATATTCTTATATGTCTAAGTCTACTTAGAATGATTGATTTCAAAATT
>CATIWQ010351296.1:0-12819 GCA_949673415.1 Euphorbia schlechtendalii
ATTCTTGATTATTTTCCATATTTTACTCATGAATGGATAGATAAATGTATGATAGATTAGAGAAGATGAAAATATATAGATTTTCCCTACGAAAAAGTATAGCAAAGATAACATGCAAGGTCATCAAAAATATTACGTTCACTAGATTAACTTAACAGACTCAGTTCCAGACACTCAAATATTCAGTTATTCACCGCAGAGCAACACATGAAATGACTTTTCTAAATCTAGTGCAAACGAATTAAGGCGATTATATAAACCTAGATAACAATATTACTATGCTTATTACGGGTCGCTCTCATATAGCCACATTTAGCAAGTTACCATTCCAAAAATGTTGGCTCACTAAACAGCATTATAATCACAGATCTAGTGATTATACACAATCTCGTTAACCCCGAAACTACTCTTCAAGTTAACTCAAAAGCATATAACTTGATTAATATAAAAGACTCAACACGAAATACACATTATGACACATAGACATATCATAAACTTCGAAATAGAAAGTATAAGTAGAAAACAAAGTAAAGTTGTAAGGTTTACGAGCGAAAGCTAAATTTCATCAAATCGTATCCACTCTTTAATGGGAGTCGTCAATTCCCGCAATGCTTGCCTCTACTTTGAATCCGGTCTCGACTCGTACAGAACCTCCTCTAGGATGCTATTCTTTGTGAATATTGAAGAATGAAAACTTTTTATTGATAAGTGATTTGCAATTACACTTTTACAATAATTGCTCGAATATGTAGAGAAATCTAGTGATCGAAATAGGTTTCGAATCACTTATACATTTGCTCGCTAACTTAGAACAAATGAACTCTACATGATTTTTCTCTCTATCTAAACACCATATATGCCACTCTCACTCTCTCTACCACCCATTCCACGAAAGTGGTGAGGTTTGAAGCCCTATTTATAGAGTATGAAGGGTTGCGTCCATCCATAAAAGAGTTGTGTCCATTGGCGAAAGATTGCATCACTTCATTATGATTGGTTGAGAAGCTTTAATCTTATCCACAATGGATAGGCACCTTTTCATGATTGATTGACTTCTAAAAGGTGTCTTTTCATTTGGCGGTTGATGGCGGTTGATCGTTCTTATTTGGCGATTGAAAGAAGATAAGAGTTGACCAAATACCATCACGGTCGTGATTGCGAAGTGCATGTCGCGACCGTGAATAATTGGTTGGCAACTTTCTATTCTGAAGAATACAAAGTGGTTATTGCGAATGGTTGTTGCAACCGTGAATTGTGTTTTTCTTCATAATCCTTCTTGTAACTTTACTGATCCTCGACAGCTTCGATCCTAAGCCAAATCTTTAAGTTTCATGCATCTTTTCGCACCTTTTTCACTCTTTTTACATAAAATTCCACTTTAGATAATTTTACTCCCAAGATTAACCTAGTATCTGCATTTGCACCAAAAACAACTACATGCCACGTGAAATCTTTTATATGAAGTATAAAAATGACTTAAACTATAGTCTTTCGTGTATAAAATTTTAATGATAATAAGTGTAATTATACACTTATCAGTGGAACATCCAAGCTTATTCTATAATTGACACGGTGTTTATCTCCGGTAACGTGCTAGACAAGTGGCCTGATTTTACTTTCCATTGTATTCCTATGATAGGATGCTTGGGGAGTTTAGTTGTTACTTGAAATTTGGTATTAGTTCAGGGGAGCATAGTGCATTCATCTCAAAAGTGGTGTTTGTTGCATGTGAGATCTAGCCAGGTTGATTTGCATGTACCATGTGTGTATGGTAGTAATAAATATGTTGAAAGGAACCAATTATGGCTTGAGTTGGCACCATTTATTATTGGGAAGGAAGATGTGTTAGTGTGTGGTGAATTTAACGAGGTATTACATGGTTCGGAAAGGTCGGGGAGTAATGGGATGGTTACTATTTCAATCGTGAATTTTAGGGATTTCATAAATGAGTGTTCTTTGTATGAAATTCCACTTCATGGTCGAGATTACACTTAGTGGAACAGCCAAGCTTATTCTATAATTGACAGGGTGTTTATATCCGGTAACGTGCTGGATAAGTGGCCTGATTTTACTTAGGGTTCCATTGTATTCATGTGATATGATGCTTGGGGAGTTTAGTTGTTTCTTGAAATTCAGTATTAGTTCAGGGGAGTGTAGTCTATTCATCTCAAAGGTGGTGTTTGATGCATGTGAGTTCTAGCCAAGTTGATTTGTATGCACCATGTGTGAATGGTAGTAATAAATATGTTGAAAGGAACAAATTATGGCTCGAGTTGGCACCGTTTATTATTGAGAAGGAAGATGTGTTAGTGTGTGGTGAATTTAATGAGGTATTGCATGGTTCGGAAAGGTAATGGGATGGTGACCAGCTCAATGGTGAATTTTAGGGATTTCATAAATGATTGTGCTTTGTATGAAATTCCACTTCATTGTCGAGATTACACTTGGTGGAACAGCCAAGCTTATTCTATAATTGACAGGGTGTTTATATCCGGTAACGTGCTGGACAAGTAGCTTAATTTTACTTTATCTACGTTGGACTTCTTTTTATCAGATCCCTTTCCATTGGAATTTAAGTTATGCGGGGTGAGAAGACTGAACTTGAAAATCTTCCGCTTGCTAAATTATTCGTGGGATAAAGAGAATTTTTTACCACTTATTAGAAGGGGTGGGTAGAATTTGTGTGCTCATTCAGTAGACTCCGAAACCGACTACAAGCTCGGTAGGCTTCGGGGAGTTGATATCACCATGGCACGCTAGGAATTTCGGTAGACTAGAACAACGTATAAATAGTTTGGAGAATAAGGTTCTTGCATTGACAACATTGATGGTGTCTAGATCGATTGATGCATCGGAGGGGTTTGAGTTACATATGTTTCAGTCTAGTCTTCACGAATGTCAGCAAAGTTTTGAGAAAGTGAGGCACCAATAATCTAGAGTTAAATGGATGGTGTTGCATGATGAAAACACAGCTTTTTTCCATTAGGTGGTGGCTTCCCGGGCTAGGGGGAACAAGATAGACCAGCTAGTGGTGGATGGTGAGTTGATTGATAGTATGCCCTTAATTATGAAGGCGATTCGAAAATATTATGTGGATTTATTTACCGAGCCCGTGACGGTTCCATTTTCTCTAGATGGTTTAAGCTTTTGAAGAGTCGATGATATGTCGAATAATAAATTTGTTGAATAATTTTTGGAGGGGGAAATCTTGGCCGTCCTACATTTGTGTAATGATGGAAAAGCACCGAGACCTGACGGTTTAACTTCTTTTTGTATAAGAGGTTTTGGGACGAGTTAAAAGGGGAAATCCTAAAATTTATTATGGAGTTTCAAGAGACTTCTTTGCTGCCTGAGCTGCTAAAGTTATCATACATCGTATTAATTCTGAAGGTCCCCGAGTTATCATTATTGGGAAACTTTAGACCGATAGCTCTCATTCATGGAGTGTACAAATTGCTTTCGAAGGTTCTAGCGAGAAGATTGCAGTCATTAATCCCTCAATTAATATCGGGTAGTAAATTCAGTTTTGTAAAGGGGAGTAACATCCATTAATGCTCCTATAACGCGTCTAAAATTGTTTATTCCTTGCATCGTAGTAGGCAATCAGGATTGTTATTGAAGTTGGACTTTCGAAAGGATTATGATAGTGTATCGTGGATGTATAGGTAAATGGTGAATCATGTTTGCCTATTATTCTTAATCAATGTGTGAATCAAGGCGACCCGATTTCCCCCTTTATTTTTGTGTTGGCAATAGAGGGCATGAAGCAATTATTTAATCTGAGCATCAGAAATGGTCTAATTCTAGGATTTCACATCGACGGCATGAAGATGGACATTTCACTCTTACAATTTGGGGACGACACGATTTGCTCCCTTCTAATAGATGAGTCTCTTATCGTTGTGTACATTAGAATCTTTAAATGTTTTCAGCTAATTTCTGAGTTGCATATTTAACTTTAATAAACTATTATGGGGGGTTCATGTTAGCAATTTTTATCCGCATGCTTATGCGAAAAAATTTGGTTGCAAGGTGGAACATTTTCCGATACTTATTTGGGGGCAACGCTTGGTTATAAATAGATTCTCGTGTGTCGTTAGAATTCTCTTGTTGGGAAATTTCAGAATAGATTATCTTCTTAGAAGGGGAAATGCTTGTCTTATAGTGGAAGGGAAGTGCCAGTTAAGTCGGTATTGGCCTTGTTGCCGATTTATTTGCTTTCGTTATTCAAAATGCTTAATGTGATCAACGATAGAATTATGCAACTGATGAGAAACTTCTTATGGAAGGGGGATGCATCAGCTCATGGTGTGTGCAAAGTGAGTTGGGGATCCATCTCGTTACCAAAATATTTAGGAGGGTTATATTAGGGACTTCAAGCTTGTTAATTGTAGTCTCCTCATGAAATGGCTTTGGAAATTGTGTGTAATAGATTCAGAGATGCTGTGGTATGTTGTGTGTGTGAAGCGCTATGGCTTTACCTCATGGGAATCGATGGAGAATTATGACGGAGGAGATTATCGCATATATGGAGAGATATAGTGTCTTGTTGCATGAAGAACTCCTCGTTTTGGGATGTCTTCGAGTCTAATTGTAGAGTCCAAATTAAGAATGGGGAGGGCTGCTATTTTTGGCACTATCATTGGATGTCGGATCAATCTTTGGCTGTATTATCCATGATTTCTCTCTCTCCTCTGTAATCGTAAGGATTGTACGTTTAGAGAGGTATGTAGTCTTTTGTATGGGTTAGCAGTATATTCGAGACCGTTGTGGAAAAGGAATCTTTAGCTAGTAAGTCGAGAAACGTGTGATTCATTATGGTGCTAGATTGGTCAATGTGCCCATCACTGTTTGGAAATTTGGCTGCTTTTGTTATTGGCGGATAGCAGGCTATGTTGCATTTTGCGGCAGAGGCTAATTGCTTTTGGTGGGAGGTTGCCAATCAAGGGGAGTTTTCGGCATCTTTGTTCTGTCTTGCTTTTTATCGAACGTATCATCTGGTGGAGCCACATATCGATTTTATGCTGATTTGGAGAGCTATTGTGATGTCGAAAATTAAGTTTTTTTTAATGGTTATTGTTGCAATAGCGACTATCTATGAATAGTTTCTTGTTTGCTAGGGTATGCTTGAATGTGGGGAGTGACAAATGTCTGTTTTGTGATTCGATTGAGATGGTAGACCACGCGGTGCGTCATTGTTATAATGGCTATCATATTTGGAGGGAGGCTTTCAAGTTATTTGGTATGTTCATTACAATGCATTCCACTAGCTATGAATTCCTTTCTCTTTGGAGATCGCACTTTTTGGTGGGAAGTAATCGAGAGTTTGACACGGCTCTATGGCTAAGTATTGCGTGGGCACTACGGAGAAGGAGGAACAAAAAGTTAGTGTTTGAGGGCACCATAGGCTCGGACGACATTCTTATATCGAACATGTATACTTTGGCTAGTCTTTCTTTAAGTATAGAAAGAAGTGTTTACGCTTTGAGGTGTCTGATGTATTTACTTGCCCGAGTAATTTCTTAGCTTATGTTTAATTCGATGTTTAGATGTAGTGTTTTTGTCTTGAAAACTACTCCTGTACTCATGGTTATTTGCTTTAATATAATTTTTGGCCATGCTAGGTTCTTTATTCTTGTGGAGGTTCCAACTTAGTTGGGATGCTTACACTCTAGAGTACGTAGCTCGGTCTTTTTTTTAAAAAAAAAATCATTATTTTCAACGAGTTTTATTACAAAACAATAAAAACCATACGTTTTGTATTTAATTGAGATTAAAGTATTGGTCATATAATCTAATATAAATGATCCTTTTGTGTATGGGTTATTATCTTTGGAAGCACGACACTTTTGTTTTCTATTCTAAAAGTTAAACGGTATGATTGAAAGAAAATCGTTTTGCCAAAAAAATTTTCCTATTGGTCCCTTTGGCTTTGAATAATTGGTTAGAGGTGGGGTAAATGAGTTGTTTATGTTTGGATACTAAAAAACTTGAGTTGAACCTTTTTGAAATTCACAAGATTGAAAAAGGAATGATGCGAAGCAGATAACACTTAATGTGCAAAACACAAGACTGAACAACTCAATTTGGACATAGTTTCATTAAATTGACGCTAAGTAAAACTTACTTCACACAAATAGATAGAATGCTAAGAAAAAACACAATAGACCAAGAAAAATGAATGTTGAGTGATATTGTGCTAACTAAAAATAAAGAGCTGAGTAAAGAAAGATAACACCTCGATTTTATACTAGTTCGGACATAGTATACCTCTAGTTCCCTACCCTTCTCTAAGATTTAATCCACTAGTGTTACTTCTTTAATAAGGTGGTTAAGCCTATAACAGTGGGTATTACAGCAAGTACCTTCGAAGTTATCAACCTTGAACAAATTTGAGTGCTCTTCTCAAATTTGCTATCACTTAAGATTTTCTTAGAGATGAAAGAACAAAAACTCGACTTATAAAATGTTGGTTCCTTTACAATATTAGAACTTAGCTATCTCTTAGTCTATTTTCTCTCTTAATATAAACAATTATAGTGTTTGCTTTTGAATTTCTTGAGGAGTTTTAAATGTTAATATGATTGAATAGAGATTTCAGCTCTTAGATATTAAGGTGATTCACTAAGTCGAAACTAAAGTCTTTAGTCTTTATTTATAGGAAAAGATTATGAAGTAGTCGTTGTAAATTACCGACTTAATTTTATCTTCAATTTTCCTTTTCTTTTGGTCTTCAAATTCTTGCCATTGTGAGACACATTTGAATCCATTGTGAGAGAGGAGATTTTTCAATTGTTGCACGAGACTAATTTGTCGATTAATTTCTCTCCAAGTATTGATCCTCAAGTTTTATTCTATCCTTGTGAGAGAGCGCAAGATGCAACTTGACGTTCTCTAATAAGTTTTAACTCCCAAAATTGCAGTTTTGTGAGACGATTCTGAAATGCGATGAGAACAAAATTTTTTTCTTGGACTTTAGTGAGAATAAGTCAACATTTTGTAGTAATACCTTTTTGACTTGGACCATTGTTTGCGTATCTTATACCAACTATATGGAAGTGTAAACTCGCACAGGTGTCATCAATACCAATAGTCAATATAAAAGTGGAAACTGCAAGCATGCGGTTGCGATGTAGTCTTAAAATATCGATCCCACGAAGAAGGAAGATCTCTAATGATTTTGGTACAAAAAGAAATAGAAGTAGGAATGGTTATAGTAATTGAAAATATGTAAATAATAATTGAAACTAGACTTAGTATAAATGACTCACTTATTCCTATTTTAGATGTTATATCCCTCATATAAGTGTACAAAACTATTATATGATACTCATGGATATTCAATTGTTCCTACTTGTATGCATGTAAGAAGCCTAATCTTAATATACACACGCACACAAGATATTTGGAGAGGAGCAAAACTTCCTAAATAATTTACATTGTAATCACCATAATTAGGTGTAAACCTTTAAGAGTAGGCTTCTTGCATGCATAGAAGTAGGAACAATTGAATATCCAAGAGAAAGAATTCAATCAAAGAAGCATGAAGTATAAAAACACAAATGAAGTAAAGGGGATATAGGCTAATAGAATAATTTAGAACTCCAACATTTAAATCGTATTATATTGAAGTTTATCAAACCTGATACCGTAATAGTCTTTACTCACTTCCAATCTACTATATTCACGAATTCTCTCTTTTGTAAGGAACTAAATTCTTGTAAATAAAGAAGATATTATGAAGAACAATGATTCTATTGATAAGTGTTTTGTAAGTAAACTACAACAATATACTCTCAAGAATAAGCAAAAATCTACAAAAAGAATGATTTCGCTTAAGTTCGCATATAATCTATCTAAGAATAAAAGATGTTTTTGTTTATATTTTTGAGAATAATGATCTGTCTCTCTTGTGTGGCTGAAATTCATCTTTTATATGTGTGAAATGTTGTGGTGATTCACTTCTTGATGATTGGTGAAAAGATGATTTTTCAGTTGGTAGTTATGGTAGTTTCGGTGGTTGAAAAATTAGTTGAGAAGAACTTATCTACATGCATTAATTTAGCGTGTCGCGATCATGATAAGATGTCGCGATCATGATTTCTTTTCCAAAACATTTTGTTTCTCGACTTCAATGTTACGAGTCCAAACAAATGAAATTTTGATTTACTGTTTTAGACTTAACCATTTCAAGCTTCATTCAAATCAACAATATTTGCCTCTGAATTTGAATTCATTTGCATCATTTTCCACACTTTTTATTACATCTAATTCCAATTCCAAGTAGTTTATCTCTCCATTTCACCTAAAAGCTATAATTGCACCAATAACTAATACATGCCACGTGAAATCTTCTAAATGAAAGTAAATTGCTTATAAAATATATGTGTTTGTGGAAAAATATATACTAGAATAAGTGTTGTTCTGACGCTTATCATACCCCCACACTTCACTCTTGCTTTGTTCTCAGAGTAATTACAACAATGAAGTAGATATTTCTCCAAGTTTCTACCTCATACTAATAGAGACATTTGATGTGCACTTATATTCCCACGTGCAATTAGGAGTAGAATTTAGAGAAACTCAAACTAGTACGAAATGCAAAAATAATCAAATGCATACCTTATGTCATCTCCAAAGGTTACTAAGTCATGTTTCCATTGTAAATGTCTTTTCTTTGTCAACTATCCCACTTATTTTCAAATATTACATCAAATATTAAGGATAAAGAAAATCTCACTATCGATATTGATGTCAAGGCACTTTTAGGTAACCTATTGATATATACACTCTAGTGGTTGCATTTTATCCTCCATACCACTCTCTATCACATATATTTTGCAACATAGTATATATAATTTATATATTTTTTCTTCTAAAGTGATCGCATTTTATGTTTCATATCACTTCATATGCACCAATTTTTTGTACTTTGCCAATTGCAAATTTTTACTCACCAATTATCTTTTGCGTGTGCACCTATTTTACGTGTTATGCATAATCTTTTACCTCTCATGAATGGTTGCAATTTCTGGGTCGTACCATTCCTCACCTTTTGCATAGCTCTTTGGCTATCGTCTAATTTTTTCTCTCAATACCCTCATCATTTTTTGATAAATACTTTAAGTATTATGGCTACAATTTCCTTCATACTTGAGCATACTTGATGCTATATAATGTAAAATAGATCACAAGAAAAGCTACAACATATCTATACAATTATAGACATACTTACTTAGAAATTACCCAATGATACTATACATACCTTAGCACTTGTTTTTTGCAAGAAACTTAAGCATATATGTGAGTGACCAAATGTTTTGCAGCAAATGTACGTAAGCACCGCGAGCATGTTTAGTAAACTCACGAGTATCCTCCTTTTGATGGGTCGCGCTACAAAAAATTTGGGTTTTGGGGACAATCAAATCTATCTCCAAAAGTACGGAAAGTCATCCTTAATAATTTTTGGGACAATATTTTTATCCTTGATGATCGTTACAGATACCTCCATCCCCGAATCTATAGTGGACGAAAAACACAACACCGTCCCAATGTTTGAGATGGTTATTGTCTATTAGAATAGGGACAAATGTCATCCATAGACTAGGGACAAATGTCATTCCCATGTAAAGGGAACGACATTTGTCATTCAAGTATAGGATGACTATTTGTCCCCAAGCAAAGAGACATTTTTTATCTCTATGCTTAGGGGTCACCTGCTTGTCCCTACTTTTAAGGACAGTGATTTGTCCCCAAATGAATGGATAGCCATTGTCCCTAAACAAAGGTGATGACTTTTATCCTTAGAATAGGTACAACAGTGGTCTGTTTTGTAGAGGGTTATTGCAATAGGATAATTATTTGGATTGAAGAGAGCTTCCATAAAGAAGGAAGAGAACAATTAACAACAAAATACAAGTGCAATAACTATCTACAGTTTGGAGTCTGAAACAACTATGTTATCTGAACCTCCCTGCATATACTCAACAAAAAGATATAAGCAAATGTGTTATAATAGGTGGAACTCGTTAACAAATATGTATAATAGTTCATATATAAATAAGAATACACAAACAATATGTTATGTGCATATAGAAACAAACTATTTCTCATTTATATGACTTTGGATGCCACATGCATTAACATTCATTAGTTATAATCATGCATCTTCCAACATATTGAAACACAATCTAAATAGTAGCTGTTAATGTTTATCATTTAATTTGGCAATATTTGTATAGTGCCTTTACATATTTATTACACTTATTACTAAAACCACCAAGACTTCTTCGAATTATTAAAATCCCTCAAACCTTTCATGGGATTCAAGAATGTTATAGAAAATGAAATAGAATTTCAAACCCAAAAGTACATTTCATTATTCAACTTTTATTGAAAAGAGTGGAAGTAAGATTGTGAGAATAACAAAACTGCTAAAAAGTAGTAAACTAACAGAATGGATCTAGGACTTAATTTCAGGACAATATGTTATCGAGATTATCTTCAGTTAAAGTTATTACAAAAAAGTATCCAAAACATAAGTTTGTCAAATTCCCACTTGTATCATCAAGGAATGAAATACCATGAATAATGAATTACTAATCCTGGGTGGTATCTTTTGAAGGTCTAATTTATAATGATAAATATAGTAATGATGAGGCAAAACTAGTTTTCTCCATATGAAATCTTGAATACATTATTCATATGCAAGTTCAACATGTTAAATCAGTTACTATTACCTGTAATAAAACAACAACTAGAAGGTACCTCAAGATGAAGTAAATACGAAACATTTAAGGAACACGACCATCATCACAAGATGAGAGATGCATTATCCTGCTGATAATCTATAGGTTGTTGTTGTGCAGGTTTAGCTGAAATAGGATATTATTGATAGGATATGTCTTGTTGAAATTTTATTAATGAAAATCAGTAGCTTGCTGTTAATGGTCGTTATATTGGCTTAGCTCTTCCATTCTACTAGCTCGAGTAAATTGTGACTGATGATTGTGATCTTCTGGAGAAGCCATTTTTGTTCCATAACTTTGGCTCTAGCAATCCATTCTTCAACACTGTTATGAGCTCCTGTTAAAACATTTTCATGTCACTAGTACACAACCATTACCCTATAAAAAATAACGATCATAATCCTTAGTTTAAGATATACCATTTAGTAATAAGACATCCAAAACCTCCTGTAAAATAGTATGGTTGTCACCTAGCCAAATATAACTATTTTCTTCTCTCAATCATATATCAATATTTGTCAAATTTATTTTGAATAAGTCTTGTAATTATTGTCGAAGATTATCAAACTATATATACAATTACATTAATAATATGCAAACTGGGAATAATAACAAGGGAAAAACATATAGGCCAAGAAAATGAATGACATGCTTGTATATTCTGTACTTTCTTTACAGGTATCATGCACAACACAATGTAGCTATAAATTGAAGAGTAGACAGACCCATGTCTACAAGTCTTCCCATTACCATAGAACAAAACTAGCAACACAGTTCAAGTAAGGTAAGGATAGAGCACAAATTAATAAATCATTGTATTCCCATAAATGAGAAAATTCTAGTGACACTTGGTTCAATTGTTCAAGTAAGCTGATAGTTGTTTAATTGCTACTTAGAAACCAAAAGCTAATAGGCATACCCCATATATAATAGTCAAAGGCGCGAATAGGCTCTCGGGCGTGGCCTTGCCCCAATAGGGGTTTTACGCTAAATTTTGCACCTTTATCCCCCCAAGGCACGCCTAGGCAGCTAAATAGCCCAAGGCGTGGCCTTGCGATTTGAGTGCTCCTCAATGCCTTGACTACTATGCATATATATTTTATTATTTTACAAATTTATAACAAATTAACTATTAAGTAGGATAGATATATAATAGGTTAAAACTAGATATTGAAGTATATAGTAATATTATCTAATATAAACCATGATCCATTTACATAAAATTAGAACTCATCAATAAAATACCAACATTTTACCAATATAACTAAATAGGTACAAACCACAAAGAGATAAGTATTCTATATTCATCCATATTTTGTTGAAGGATAAAAGTGAAAGCCAATGATATTAGTCTAATATGCCTCATGAAAAACTTCTGTCCACTACATGGTATATGCAAGTCCTTCGAAGATGGATACTTTGAGACAACAATTCCTTACCAATAAACAAAAATCATACAAATGCAACCTCAACTCCATATATTAAAAATTTAACCAATCAGTTCTCATATAATATTCTTTCAAAATACTACTCTCAGCATTCAGTAAACTTGTATGAAGTGTTTTGTACTTGGAAAAATACTCAAAAAGCACTATAATGTTTCTAAGTAGTGAAAATTAAATGAAATCATTATATGCAGCCCTGCAAAAACAATTCAAATAACAAAAGTTTAAAGTAATTGGATGATCTTTAATGCTCATCCCTTAACTAACATTAAATTACATAGAGAGGTGGGAGTTTTGTAGGTGAGCGTGAAAACCAACCTAGTTGGCGATCTCACCCTGAAATTTTAACCTACCTCAATCTTTTAGCTTGCAGAGAGTTACACTGACTCTTCGGGAGTTTTTCAAAAAAAAAATTACATGAACATACTAAAAGAGAAAAAATCAAGTTCTATAATGTTTGAAAACATAAAAGAAAAAACTCACAATAAAGAAAACAAATTCCTAAAATGAGAAACTAGACTAAACTAAAGGATTTCTTGTCACTATTGAATTATCAATTGGAATTGAATTAGAAAGCTCAAATCACAAAATTCAAAGCAAATCACCAGATATCGTTTCATGACTTT
>CATIWQ010351310.1:0-48438 GCA_949673415.1 Euphorbia schlechtendalii
TTGATGCAAGTAGTGTATTGTATTGGTAACTACTGCAGAACCGGATCAAGTCATAGGCTTGTGATGTTCCGACTATCAGGGGATATACGCCTTTTCTAGAAAGCCCATTTGATCATATAGAGCTATCAGATTCCATATCGGTCTAGATCACTGAGCCTAAAGGTTCTTGATGGGAAGCCAAGTTTAGGTTAACCTTTAGAGGCTCTATACTTTGGGATCCTATGAGGTCACACACTTTGGGTCTTTATTAGACTAAGTAAAGAACCTATAGACTGAGTTTATGCCGAGAATATTTAGGTTGTCGAATTCGTTGAAAGAATTATTAATTGGTTAGACCAGCTTAATAATTAAAAGAATTAAAGGTGAATTTTTGGAAAAAAAATTACACAAAGCATAGCAAGGGAATTTTTCCCATTGTGAGTGGGCCCCAATAAACACGGATTGTTTGAGGTGGGGGCCTGCGCGGTTATCCCATGAGTAAAAATGCTCACGGGCTACTAGTGTGTAGTGGCTATGCGGGGATCATGATGTGTGGCTATAGATCATACCTAATAAGGAAAATTGGTCGAACCAAATTTCCCGAATTTAAATAGAAGGGGCTATTTGAATGTCGAGAAAATAAGAGGACTTATGTGTTTAATAAAAGACCTTATAATTAATGCATTTACATATACTAATATCTAAACAAATTTTATCTTATATCTAGGTTGAATAATGAATCCGAACATATATCTTCATCCGATACTTAACAATAAGTTAACAGGGATCAATTTTGACGACTGGTGCAAAGCTCATAGAAAGGATCTTGAGAAGAGAAACATAGATTATGTTTTAGATAATCCTGAACCAGTTAATCCTGGTGTTGAGGCATCTATCCAAGAGAAAGAAGCATATCTTAATTACAAGAAGGATGCTTTCGTGGTCTCACTTGTGATGCTTGAAACCATGACCTTGAAGCTTAAGAAGCAGCATTATAGTATGGACCTAAAATCCATGCTGAGTCATCTCAGAGGACTTCATGAGGGCATGAGAATTGAATGGAATGAAATATTGAGATTCTTCTATACCTCTTGGAGAAATGATGGGATCCTGGCCACTAAGTGATGCATAAAATGGTTTCAGTATTCAAGGAGATTGGCTCAGATAAGAATTGAAACAGATTCTAAGCATGACATATGTATTATGATAGAAAGTCAGTTTGATAAATATTTACCTTTCATGAAAGATTATCTTATGTCAAGAAAGACCGGCAAGACAACTGAGTTTATTAAGAACCTTAGAAGTTTTGAAAAAGGTCTAAGGGCTAGAGGAACAGGTACCTTAACAAGTAAAACTTGTATGAAAGGTAAAGGTTTAAAACCCATCAATGGGAAGGTAAAAAATGTGATCATTGAAAAAGAGAAGCCCAAAGCGATATGTTTCATGTGTGGAAGGCCCGAACATTGGAAACGTGATTGAAAAGCTTTAATTTCTGAATAAGTGAAGAAGAAGCCATGTGAGGCATCTACTTCAAGTATGTTCATGAAAGGGAGTATCTCTACAGTTCCCTATGAGTCTACATGGGTATTGGATTTTGGTTGTGGTACTCATATCTGTACTTCTATGCAGGGGTTGCAGAATAATAGGAGGCTGGCAAAGAGGGAAATGGACCTAATAGTTTGAAATAGAGCATGGGTTGCTGCAACAGCTGTAGCGATAAATAGCCTTCGTTTTCTTGGTGGCCTAGTTTTAGTTTTGAACAATTGCTATTCTATTCCTACTGTCACTAAGAATATTATTTCTATTTCCCATTTGGCTACATAGGGATATGATATTTTATTTTCTAATAATAATTATCAAATTTGACGTGATAATGTTCTTTATGCTTGTGTAATATATATTGATGGCATTTATGTTCTAGATACTAAAACTGAAATTCTAAATATGAACATTGTTAAGAAACCGATATTAGATAATGAGAAATTCTCATACTTATGGCATTGTCTTCTAGGCCATATAAATGAGATTCGCTTAACTAAGTTACACAAATGAGGTGAATTGGGCCCAATGGAATGGGAATCCTATGGGGCGTGCGAACCTTGTTTAAGGGGAAAGACTACTAAGAAACCTTTCAAAGAAATGGGTCAGCCTACCACTACTACATTGGAAATAATACATTCTGATGTATGTGGTCAATGAGTGTTAAGACATACGAGGCCCGCTAGCGGCCCGCAAAGGTAATCCCATTAGGGCTTGAATTGCTAGCCACCGCACAGCCCGCATAAGTGGGTTGTGCCTCCGGGTTGACCCGAGTGGTGCTGGGGCTATGCGCGCCGAGCCTTGGGTGTCATGGGAGTTTCCCATCCCACATTTTTTTAAGGGGATTTTTGAACTCCCCTCCCACTATAAATAGTTACCTCCCTTCTCCTTTTTCAAGTACTTTAGCTCAGCCTTTCTCTCTGAGTTCGACATCTTTTCTTCACGAGATTTTACGATATCCTCCATGAGTTTCTCCAAGTATTGAAGAATTATTTAGAAGGATCTTTCTATTTTGATGTGAGCCTTCTTAGTTAATATTTTCAAGTTGGTCTTCGAGCGGTCTAGCAGCTGCTGTCTACCAACAGGTTGTACCTCAACAGAGGTTTTGGTAGATTAAGATCGGTGTGGATCAATCGTAGAGGCTATACTAGTTTGGAGGCTAGTTCCAACGGAGTTGTTCCAAAATGCTTTAAGGGAACGCCACATTGAAAAGAGAGAGAAGCACGCATCAACTGGTAATTTTCTTAACTTAGATGTTAGGTTTCTTTTATAAGTTTTATAAACCTATTAACATTTATGGAACGTTTCAACTTAGATTATATCAATCATGACATGCTTAGGAGATTTTTTAGGGTTAATTTTAAGTTTTGAAATTCCGCCTTGCAACTTTGCATGTTCAATTACTGTCTTGATTAACTAGCAGTTGCATCATGACATTAATTAAAAAATGTAATTAAAAAATATTATTAAATCATTTCATACAATTATAATTATATGACAGATCATAAATGAGAAACATAATACGTGATTAAACCTACAAAATAGAAAGTTAGAAACAACAAACAAAAATCTGACATTTTATTTCACAATCAAGCTTGTTATCTATATCAAGATTACGGTACCCCAATTTAGATGGCAGTACCACAATCAAAAACGAAATTCACATATTACATTTTACATATCACAAATTAACATATTATAGATTTATATACATATTATAGATTTATAGATTACTCATAAAACCACATACGAATCACAAATCACATGATATCATGTTATTAAATTCACAAAAACATGATTTACAGTGAAATTTACAAAAAAGCATGGTTTAAGAGGAGTTTAGAAAACTTACCTCATAGTGGATGGAAGTGAAATGGAGTTTTCCCTCACAATATCATTACTTGTGTTTTGGTGAGTGACGATAAAGGTAAAGAATTGGGACAAGGTAATTCGAGATTGCAACAAAGGGGGAGTTGTCACCATTACATGAGCCGATTACATTATCATTGTCATCTAGTGCAAACAGAGTGTCTAATTCCTAAATCTCATCCATGTTACAACACTGGCATGCCATAGCCTATCTCAAGTTAGTCCAAATGGGGACCATAGCATCACCAATAGTTAGCTTACTAATCTTTGTGAATGTCCAAATGCACATATAGTAGATAGAAGACCACATCCACATGATCACGGTTAACAAGATTAAAATCCACGGAAATAAGCTTTCCAAAGTGGGATCATAACTGAAGTATCAGATATTATGTTATCACGGCAGGTAAAAGACCAAAGAAGTCCACATACATCAAACATTCTATTGGCATGAAATTCAAAGGGTAAGGTGTAACGTCATGTATTAAATCCTTGAGAAAGAGCCAATCTCCATGTACAAATCCAACTAATGCATCTTTCAAATGAATGAAATAATGAAATCCATCAGGCAATAAAGTTAATTGCGAAATTCCTATTTCTCACCATCTACAATAAAGTTAAGATAAAAGACAGTTTTAGAATCTTTGATAAGAAAGAGAAAGACATCCATTTGGATGTGCTTAAGGGAGCACTTAATTATATCTCAATATGCTCGAGGGTAGGGGTAACCATGTCTGTTAGCATGAGGAGCAAAATCATTGAGGATTAAAGAGATGTAGTATAACTTGTCCAAATTTCTTTGGGGTTGTGATAGTAACATCTATGGCTTGTTTTCTTTCTAGAATAAAATAACAAATGTATGCAAAAACATCAAATATTATACATGACCCTGACGCTAGAGGAAATAACTTTTCCTATTTACCATAGGAATCAAGGAATAGCTATTCCTCTTTGAAATGAAGGAATAACTATTCTGTGATTTTCATGGAATTTAGGAAGAGATATTCCATCCGACATCGAACTCATGTATCATATTTGACATTTTTACATTCATTATTTATTCTATTCGATTCTATGCCATTCCATTCTGTCAACCAAATGGGCCCCTAGTTTTATACATATGTAATATAAGATATGTTAGGCTTGTTGTGTAATTATGATAAATAAGGAATTATGTAGAGTTCAGAAACATATCATGTAGGCTTTCAATTATTCAAAAGATGACCTAAGAAATTATTTTTCTTATAACTAGATATGTTGTTTCAATTAAATTGAAATAAAGGATTGTCAAAATTAGATCTTAGTTTGTTTGATAACATAGAACTCCTTTTTTCGATATTAATTTGAAAAAATCTAATTTTACACATCAATAAGAAATGCTTCTTTTCTAAACATTTGTGTGTATGCGCTTGACCACTCAAGGGTGTGCTTGTGCGCATACGTGTAGCTAATATATTGATAATGTTAAGTGAGAAACCCGTCAATTGGTGATCAGAGATTAGTCTAGATGTGAACATAGCTTAAAGGTGTCACCACAATTGAGACTCATCTAGGACCGCCTCGTGGTGAAAACAGAAAAATGATGATATCACTATATTTACCAGAATGCATGTTTTTGTTTTTATTTATTCAAAAATCATATAATTTGTTGAACTATGGTTGAATTCAGCTAAAATAACTAAAACCGTAAGAAACTGATTTTATTGATTTGAAATATAATCTAGTTATCTATGTTACAAAAATGACTTGCAAATTATAAAATTAGTGCAAAAACCCAAATTGAGAGAACCTAAATATTTAGAGAGGTTTTGTCACTTATCCCTACGTCCTCCAACACTACCAATACTAAAATTAAGCCACCCATCAATTAATAATCAACAACTTCATTTGACAAATTTTCCAACTCTTAACCAACATTTACCAATCATTTAATTAAACCAATTTTCACTTTGTTCATGTAAGCCTTTATCCCTTGTGAATACAAATCACCACCTTGAGAATGTCCACATCTTCAATCCCTCATCTATGTGTAATGTCCTTCACTACAATCTTTTCAAGTTTTGATAGTTTTGACAAAGTCCAAAAAGTATTGGAACTTGACCAAATTTACAACCTTTGTAAACATATCAACCGGTTTCTCAATCGGCTGAATCTTCATAATTACAACTTCACCTTCTTCGAGAACCTCTCGAATGAAATGATAATGAACATCAATGTGCTTCATCCTTGCACAATAAACTTGATTCTTTGCCAACATGATAGCACCTCTACTATCACAATGAACCTTTACATGCTTCCGTTGAATCCCTAATTTACCAATCAACCCATGCAACCAAATTGCTTCTTTTACAACCTCTTTACACATCATGTATTATGCTTCTATCATAGACAAAGCAATTGTTTACTATAATGTAGACCTCCAACAAACTATTGCTTTTGCTAAAGTGAATGCATAACTATTAGTTGATTGACATTTATCCAGATCACCATTAGTTTGAATCACAATATCCAATTACATATTGACCACCTTTATCTTCCCAGTATACAAATCCAACATCCATGGTGTTTATAATGTATAGTTGACTCCATTTCACAGCTTACCAATGCTCCTTTCTAGGATTATGCATGTATTTGCTCATTACACCAACTACGTTTGAAATGTCAGGCCTTATAAACACCATAGCATACATTAAGCTACCAATAGCACTTGCATATAGCACTTATGACATATATTCTTTTTCAGTGCATCATTTGGAGATAACTCTGCACCAAGATTAAAATGAAAAGCAAGTGGTATACTAACTGGTTTTGACTACTCATTAATGCCAAAACATTGTAGTACCCTTCTCAAATATTCTTTTTGAGTCAAACACAATCTTCCAAAACTTCTATCTCTACTTATCTCCATGCCAAGAATCTTCTTTGCTTCACCAAGATCCTTCATTTCAAATCATTCATTTAATTGAGTCTTTAAGATCTCAATTTCTTCCAGGTTCTTGAAAGCTATCAACATATCATCAACATAAAGAACATGATATATAAAAGACCCACCTTACAGCTTCTACAATTACTCACAATGATCATATTTGCTCATTGTTTACTTCTTTCTCAACATAAACATATCAAATAACTTGTACCATTGCCTCAGAGATTGCTTCAATCCATACAAAAATTTTTCAAGTCTATAAACCATAGCTTCTTCGCCAGTAAATTTGGATCCTTTAAGCTAAACCATATAGATTTCTTCTTCCAAAGTCTCCATGTAAAATTGCAGTTTTACATCCATCTGAACCAACTCCAAATAAAATTATACTACCAAGGCCAACAAACTGTGGAAGGAAGTATGTTTCACAACTAGAGGAAAAACCTCATTGTAATTAATTCCTTCCTTCTGAGCATCGCGTTTAGCTACAAACCTTGCTTTTTATCTAATATTAGTCTTATAAAGAAATCCATCTTTCTTTGCATAGAACCATTTGAATCCAATTTCCTTCTTTCCCTTTAGAAGGCTATCTAGCTTACATGTCTGATTCCTTTGAAGGGACTACATTTCTTCAAGCATGGCATACCTCCTCTTTTCTTCCTTTGAACTTCTAATTGCTTCTCTATAAGTGGTAGGGTTGTCATCATTTCAGATTAGAGATGTATAAGCCACAATATCAATAAAGCGAGCAGGCTTTCTGATTGTTCTTTTTATCTTTCTCAATGCAATTGGATGAAGTTGTTCTTGAGGTTCTTGCAATTGAACATCTTCTTCATTTGACTCTTCATCTACCATAAGAGATTCTACATCTACTACATCACTTGTTGGACCAATCATAAGCCTTTCAAACTTAACCTGCTTTGGAGTACCATCTGTCTATTTTGATGTTACCTTACTTAACATGATAGATTCATCAAAAGTAACATTCCTGCTAATCCTTGTCTTCATGGTCTTTCAGCACCATAGAGGAAATCCCTTGACTTTTGAGGTGATCCCCAAGAAAATTGCTTTCTTTGCTCGACGATTCAATTTTGACTCCTTCATGTGGTAATATGCAATAGAGCCAAATATGTGTAAGGAATCATAATCTGTAGAATTTTTTCTAAACCATCACTCAAGTGTTTTTTTACCACCAATAGCACTAGATGGTAGGCGATTGATGAGGTGGCTTACATATGTAACAACTTTAGCCCAAAACTGCGTGTGCAATCCAACATTCAACAACATACACTAAACTTTCTCCAGCAAGGTTCAGTTCATGTGTTACGCCACACCATTTTATTGTGGTATATGCCTGAATATGAAGTGTTTGACAATGCTACTTTCTTCACAAGCTTTCGTAATGGATCATTCTTGTATTCTCCATCATTGGATCATTCTTGTATTCTCCATCGTTGTATGTTCGTAGATGTTTGATCTTTTATCCTGTATGAGTTTCCATTATATTTTTCCACTTAAGGAAAATTCCATATAGTTCATCTTTGATCTTCATAGTATACACCCGAATTCTCTGGGAAAAGTCATTAGCAAAGGTGACATAGTAGTGCTTCCCTCCAAGTGAAGCTATCTTGGAATGTCCCCATGTTAGATATGATGTATACTTTAGAGGTAATTAGGGTGATGTTTCTTTATAAGTCACTAATGTACAAAATGATTTGGATTATTGTTTATCAATAATAAGGCATATTTTATATGTAATGATGAATGTTTATAATTATGCAACTCGTTGGTAATATATATGTGCTATTATGTATGTATATATGTATGTATATTCATTGATATAATAAGACAAAGTTTGTGACTATTTCATAGCGCGAAAGTCCATAAACATGGTGGGAGCTATGTGGAGTGAGAACTGGACACACTTGTAATTATGAAAAGTCTAAATATTCCTAATCATCATATCATTGGGACAGGACATCAATGAAGTGGACTAACTACCATATGTAGTTTTACTCATGGGATTGAATCTAAACAGCTGATCTCATAAGCTGAAGGTGCTACCCTGAGTTAACCCATTAATGTATTCGAGTAATACAATAAAGATCGCTATAAGATTAACACTCAAAAATAACTATATCCATGTGTTGAAGTCATGTCTTATTGAAGTAGTAGTATAAGTATTTTCAAACCTGAAATCCTAGTTACCTTGTGTGGAAGTTACTATACTTCGGATCATAGTTATGTATACTTTGGTGATTGGGATTATACAGATGATTACGAGTATAGTGATGATCATTCATTGGTAAGCCGAGTAGTCAAGATTGGATCCAACACTCCTGATATAGTGAGATAACGGGAGTTGTACCTTAAAGCCTCTTGTTGAAGTGACACACTCATAAATCTCCGCTCAGAGTATTAGATTGATAAAACTAGTTTCTAGTCAATCTCAATACATAAAGGTGAGTGGTGTTCTTCATGAACAAGTCTAATTTTGGGATAGCTACTTCTATTACATGAGCTAGCTCTTAATCCGAGCTCAATACACTAGATGGTACTTAGCATGATGGAAGGAGTGTATTGTATTGGTTACTATTGCAAAATCGGATAAAGTCACATGCACGTGACATTCTGAGGGAGATCATATACCTTTTCTAGAAAGCCCAATTGATTTTTATTAGAGTTATCAGGTTCCTTATCAATCTGGAACACTAAGCCTAAAGGTTCCTAGATGAGAAGCTAACTTTATGTCAACCATTAGCGAATCTATTCTTCAGTATCCTATGAGGTCATACACATTGGGCCTTCATCAAATTGAATGAACAACCTATAGATGGGGTCTATACCAAGAATAAAAGGGAGAGTTAAACTTATTTTGGATGGACCATTAAATGATCAAACAAAATAATATTTGAAAAAGGATTTGGAAAAATTGCACGATCTGTAGGAAGGGAATTTTTCCCGTTGCAATTGGGCCCCGAGAACATGAGTTGTTCTCGAGCAGGGAGCTGCATGGCAGCCACGCTAGTGGGCTGTAGGCTTACATGCTCTATTTGGCAGCTCTTGCGTGGGCCCAAACTGCATGCCCACTAATAGCACATAAGCGAGGCTTGCGGGATAAGGGAAGCCCAAATGGGCTTCCCTCGATGGCCACGCGTAACTTAGTGGGCTATGCGCGTTGGTTGACCCACGAAGCTTAGAGCTCCACGCGTTAACGCATATGTGGGATGGGGTTTTCCCCCATCCCACATTGGAAATAAGGGAAGTATTTTTGCTTCCCTTCCACTATAAATAGTAGCCTCCTCTACTCTTTCTCTGTACTTCAGCTCAACCTTCCTTTTAAGTTTTAACTCCTTTTTCATGTGAGTTTTTGGGAGATCTTCCATGAGTTTCTCTATAATTTGCAAGAATTCTTTTTGAAGGCTTATTCCTATTTTGGAAAAGGGCCAATTATTTTCTGGTTGATCTAAGAGTGGTTTATCAACTACCTATTAACTAACTATTTCTCCCTCGACGTGAGGTTTTGGTTGGTGGTATCCGTGTGGACATGTCATAGAGGTTATCCTAGTTTGGAGGCTTGTACTAAGAAAGTGTTGTCTGGTTGTTCTTAGGGTTCACTGCACCACACCAAAGGAAGGCATGCACCAATTGGTAATGCTCTAAACTTATATACTAGGTTTCTTTTAATAAGTTTTATAAACCTATAGCATCTATGGAACAATTCAATTCAGATTATGTTAATCATGCCATGCTTAGAGTTCCTTTTATGTTGATTTAAAGTTTTGAAAATCCCCCATGCTAGTTTGCCTATTTATTAACGGCCCTAATTAACCATCAGTTGTATCAGAGTCTTCTTTATGCTATGGATTATTGATAATAATGAATTTAAAATGTGATTTTCAATAAATTGATTAAATTATGCTATGAATGACTTTGGTTTTAGTTCCTGTTATAAAAAATGATGGGATAACTAAATTAAGATTTTGATCAAACTTAGTCTAGGTGATTATCATATAATTAACAATGTTTTACTACATGTGTAAATGCTTTAAATTGAGGGTCGTAATATACTTCACTTGATTAAAAGAATAAAATATTTAAATCATAATTGTCTATGGTATAACGAATGAAAGTGCTTGTTGTTATTTTAGCAATGATTGGACATGGCTGCTCATTAACTTTAAGGAGGCCTCTCTTACCCACAAATCTCCATCGGTATTAGATTAAGCATGCTAAATGGATTTTTATGACTTAGTCAATTTCTAGTATGGGAAATGGATTCCGCATATCGTTTTAAAATCAAATTTTCAAGTTGTTAAATTAACATTTATAGACATTAGTGTAAAAACTTAAACATGGACTTTCTTTATTTTGCATGCTATGTGGAGTCTTGGCATAATGGATGATTATGATATACAAGTCTTGAGCATGATCCCTTAGATTAATAATTCCAATAACCTGGAATTATTCTTATCATAATAATATCCATCGTCAAGTCATAGACTATGGCGAGACCAGTTGAACCAATAAAATCTCTACAATAATATTAAGGCATTTAATTGTCTTCTTATCATAAGTCGTGATATGTACCTTATTAATGGATGTAAGAACATGTACAACTTGCTTTACCTTAACATGTGTTTGGCTATGATACTAGATAGGGTTAAAGCCATAAAAAAGGGTTAGTTATCCATATTATTGAAGCTAATACAAGATTAGAGCCATATTTGAGGAGTTGTACAATTGGGTACACACGTTAAATACTTTTTCGCTCCCACTTATTTATCTTGTCCGACCATTTAATGGTCCATCCAAAATGAGTTTGACTCTCCCTTTTATTCTCGGTATAGACCTTGTCTATTAGTTCTTTATATAGTCATGTAAAGACCTAATGTGTGTGACCCCATAGGATTCTAAATTATAGAGCCGCTAGAGGTTAACCAAAACATGATTTCCCATTCAAGAACCTTTAGGCTCAATGTTCTAGACCGATATGGAACCTGATAACTTTAGACGATGAAATGGGCTTTCTAGCAAAAGTGTATGTTCCCCCGATACTCAGAACATCATGTGCCTGTGACTTGATCCAGTTTTGCAATAGTAACTAGTACAATACAATCCTTTCATCAGGTTAAGTACCATCTAATTTATTGAGCTCGGATTAAATGTTAGCTCTTGTAATAGCCATAGCTATACTAGAATTCAACTTTTCATGAAGAACACCACTCACCTTTATGTATAATGATTGACTAGAAACCCGTTCTATCAATCTCATACTCTAATAAGAGGTTTATGAATGTGTCACATCAATAAGAGGCCACTCAGCTTACCAATGAATGATTAAAATTGTACCCATAATCACCCGTGTCATCCTGATCACCAAGTTATGAATAAGTATGACCCAAAGTATAACAACTCCCGCACAAGGTAACCGATATCTCAGGTCTAAGGATACTTGTACTACTATTACTATGAGACATGACACGAACACATGGATATAGTTATTTTAGAGTGTCTATCTTATAGCAGTCTCCAATGTATTACTCAAATACATTCATTTATGCTAACTCAAGGTACAACCTTCAGCTCGTGAGATTGACTACTTGGATCAAACCTAAGGAGTAAGCCTATACATGCTAGTGTGTCCATTTCATTGATATCCAGTGTCAATGAATCTATGACTAGGGAAACTTAGACTTTTCATAGTAACACGTGGGTGCAGTTGTCACACCACATAGCTCCAACTATGTACTCACACTTTCAAGCTAAGAAATAGTCACAGACTTTATTTTTATTATAGCAATGAATGCATACACATACTTAATAGCATACATATATAATACAAGCGAGATACATAATTTATAAATAATCATTGATATATCACAAAGGTTCTTTATTATTGATAAATAATAATCTGAAACTATTTGTACATTAGTAACTAATAAAGATATAATCATAATTGCCTCAAGGAAATACATCATGTCTAACAAACTCCCATTTGCACGAGAGCCAATTGCCCATATGCTTCATGCCATACTCATTAACATGTTGGTCATGCTTAACTTGAGCCAATGGCTTTGTTAGCCCATCCACTAGACACTGATCTGTAGGGATGTATTCTAAGCTAAAATTTTTCTAACTATAATCTCCTGAATGAGATGGTACTTTTTGAGTACGTGTTTGTTTCTCTAATGAGATCATGGTCCCTTTGCCTGAGCAATAACCCCATTGTTATTATAATAAACCACTATTGGATTTACAATGTTGGACACCACACCTAGATCACCAATAAATCCCTTAAACTAGATAGCTTTCTTAGCTACTTAAGAAGTAGCTATATACTTAGATTGAGTGGTTGATTTAACAGTTGTATCTTGTTTGAAACTTTTCAAAGCAACTACCCCTCTATTTAACATAAACACATAACCTTACTAGTACTTGTAATCATCCTTATCAGATTGAAAAACTCGCATTAGTGAATCCCTTCACAAAGAGATCTCTTTAATGGCCATCTAGTGCTTCTCACTTGGATAAGATTGAATTCTGATAATGATTCTCAAGGTATGTGAGACGTCTAGTCGGGTGCATACCATAACATAAATGATGGACCCTATTGCCTAAGCATAAGGTATTCCATTGATGCGTAGTCTCTCCTCTTGTATTCTCGGACACTTAGATTTTGATAAGTTAATCTGATGAGAAATGGTAAGACAACCCTTTCTTGACTACTCAAGGTTAAATCTAGCTAAAACCTTATCTATGTATATACATTGAGAAAGACCTAGTGCCCTTCTTGATCTATCTATCATAGTATATCATTATACCAAGTATAAAAGCTGCTTCTCCAAGGTCTTTCATGGAGAAATTCTTTGACCACCATGACTTAACTGTATGAAGAAAAGGAATATCGTTTCTTATTAGTAATGTCATCTACATATAATATAAGAAAAATGAATGCACTCCCACTAACCTTCTTATATAAACACGGCTCATTAGCATTTGCCGCAAAACAAATTTCTTAGATTGTCTCGTAATACCTAATATTCCAACTCCTTTATGCTTTCTTAAGTCCATAATTAAACCTTTATAACTTGCATACTTTCAAGCCATCCTGAGATGTAAAACCTTTAGGTTGCATCATATATACATCCCAATCAAGGTTCCCGTTAAGGAACGTGGTTTTTACATCCATCGACCAAATCTCATAATCTTAATGAGCAGCATGGCAAGGAGTATCTTGATAGACTTTCGCATGGCTACTAGTGAAAATGTTTCTTCATAGCTAATAACTTACTTTTGACTATAACCTTTTGTGAGTAGTGTTGCATTATAGGTAACTATATTACCATCCATTTTATTTTTCTTCTTGAAAACCCACTTGCATCCTATGGGCTTAATCCCACTTGGATAGTCACCCAAGTTTAAGACTTGATTTTTGCACATGGAGTCCATCTCTGACTTTATAGTTGTAAACCATTTATCAGACTTCAAGCTTTCCATTACTTCCTTGTATGTCTTAGGCTCGTAATCTTCCACAAGGAAGATGTGCTTATCATTGTTCGCCACTTTTCTACTGATAAGTTTAATAACTTTTTCGCAAAGAGTTTGGTTATATATTAATGGTGCCAAAATCTTATTCACGTAAACAATAAGTATTGTCAATATCCCTTATCAAAATAGAAAAATGATGATAATTGCAAGTACACAATTGCGATGTAGTTTTAAAAGATATCGATCCCACAGGGAAGGAGTAGCTCTAAAGATCAACAAGTAAGACAGAATAAAGAAAATAAAATAATATAATGTTTTGGATATGAGGGTTAGAATGAAGAATGAGTAAATATAAATATGGAAGATTAGAGAATCTAAATATATATATATTTTCCCTACGAAATAAGGATAGCAGAGAAAACATGCAAGTTCAACAAAGATGTTACGATTCACTAAACAAATCTAACAGACTCATTTCTAAATACTCAGATGTTAAATTATTCGCCTCAGAGCAACACATGGAATAACTTTTCTAAACCTAGCGCAAATGAATTAAGATAATTATATAAACCTTGACAACGTCAATACTATGCTTAGTATGGGTCGCTCTCACATAGCCACATTTAGCAAGTTACCATTCCAAAAATGTTAGCTCACTAAATAGCGTTATATCACAGATCTAGTGATTATACACGATATTATTAACCCCGAAACTACTCTTAAAACTAACTCCAACGCATATAACTTGATTAATATAAAAGACTTAACACGAAATATGTATTATGACACATAGACATATCATCAACTTTGAAATAGAAAGTATAAGTAAAAAGCAAAGAAATGTTATATGGTATGCAAGTGAAAGCTAAAGTTGATCAAACCATATCCACTCTTTAATGGGAGTCGTTAATTCCCACAATTCCGGCATTTGCTTCGAATTCGCTCTCGGCCCTTACAGAACCTCTGCTAGGATGCTATTCTTTGCGAATATCGAATAAAACAATATTGAAGAATGAAAAATTTTATTGATAAGTGATTTGCAAGTACACTTATACAAAAATCACACAAGAATATAGAGAAATCTAGTGATCGAAACAAGGATTCCAATCACTTAAACATTTTCTCGCTAACACTTATAAAGGTAGCGAATTCTCTATCTATACACACACCATATCTCTCTCATGAACTGTAATATTTTCCCTCTATATCACTGTACAAAATTTTTGCGGTTTTGAAGCCCTATTTACAGAGTTTGAAGGGTTGCGTCTATCTATACGAAGAGTCGTGTCCATTGGTGAATGATTCCATCACTTCATTGTGATTGGTTGAGAAGCTTCAATCTAATCCACAATGGATAGGCACCTTTTCATGATTGGTTTATTTCTGATAGGTGTCTATTCATTGGTAGTTGATGATGGTTGATGGAAATTGATCATGCTTATCTGGCGTTTGGTAGTTAAGAAGATAAAACTAGAAAACCATCCAAGTTGCGAACACGATATACAAGTCATGACATGAATCTTTGATTGGTAGAATTCTATTATGAAGAAGAATAAGTCGCGACCGCGAATGGTTGTCGTGACCATGAATTGCATTTTTCTTTAGAATTCTCCTTGTAACTTCACCGAACTTTGACAGCTTCTATCCTAAGCCAAATCTTTAAGTTCCATGCATCTTTTTGCACCTTTTTCACTCTTTTTTCATAGAATTCCATTTTAGATCATTTTACTATTAAGATTTACCTAGTATCTACATTTGCATAAAAAACAAGTACATACCACGTGAAATCTTTTATATGAAGTATAAAAATGACTTAAAATATAGTGTTTAGTGTATAAAATTAATATGATAATAAGTGTAATTATACACTTATCAATCATCAATGATGAAATAACTGTATCTCTCAAGAATTATTAGAGCCCGACCTGAGCTAACAATGTTAGTGTTGTAATAGGTTGTTCCTTGCTTACACTTTCTTATGTAACAGGTGTAAGATCAATTATTTGATTGTCCGTTTGACCTTCTTGAGCATCCAACTCAAGATTTCTCCCACTAGCTTTTGCATGTGTTCCTTCTCGAGGAGCTAACCATTCCTAAAAAACAAGTACCTTTTGTTTCTTGGTATTGTAAAAGGTACAACCCATAGTCTCCTTAGGGTAATATATAAGCACACACCTGTATACTTAGCACCCATCTTATACGAACTTATCCTCTTAACATAAGTAGGACATCCTCAAACTCTCATGTGAGAAAGAGCTAATTTCTTACCACACCATATTTCGTACGGAGTTTGATCAGCTAATTCAAGGGCATTATGCTTAGAATATAAACTACGCTCTCAAGTGCATAAAACCCCAAAAGGATCTGTTGAGTTATGCTTGTCTCATCATGAACTGAACCATATGAAGTAAGGTTCTATTCCTAATTTCTAACACTCCATTGTGTTGGGGTGTATAAGGAGGTGTCCATTGGGATAAAATACCATTATCCCTTATATAATCCTAAAACTCTTGGATTAAGTACTCCCCACCTCAATCAGATCAAAAGGGTCTTAATACTTATCCTAAGCTATTTCTCTCCTTCGATTCTAAACTCTTTGAATTTCTCAAAACTTTCAGACTTGTGCCTCATAAGGTACAAACAAATATACCATGAGTGATCATCGATAAAAGTTATGAAGCAGACGAAACCTTCACATGTCTTAACACTCATTGAACCACATACATCCAAATGTATTATTTCCAAAGTACTCGTAACACACTGACCATATCCTTTGAAAGGTTTCTTTATCATCTTTCCCTTTAAAAAAGTTCGCATGCCTTATAAGATTCCCATTCATTTGGGCCCAAGTCACCACACTTTTGTAACTTAGTTAAGCGATTCTCATTTATATCACATAGATGACAATGCCACAAGTAAAGATTTCTCATTATATATCTTCAATTTCTTAGTAATATTCAAATTTAGAATTTTAGTTTTAGTATCTAGAACATAAATTCCATTCAAAAACATTCCACAAGCATAAAGTATATTCATGTTCAATTTAACAATTATTATTGGAAAATAAAATCGCAACTACTTCTTTTCTAAACACACAACATAAATAATATTCTTAATAATGGCAGGAATGTAATAGCAATTGTTCAAAGTTAAAACAAGGGAACTAGGAAAATGAAGGTAATTTATCCCTACAGCTATTGTAACAACCTGTGCTTTGTTTCTAACTCCTAGGTCCATTTCCATCTTTGTAAGCCTCTTAATGTTTTGTAACCCCTAATAGAAGAATAGATATGAGTACCATAACCAGTATCCAATACCCATGTAGACTCATAAGGAAATGTAGAGAAACTTTGTATTATGAAAATACCTGAAGTAGATGCCTCACTTGAACCTTGCAGTCCTTCTTCCAATAACCTGACTTGCCACATAGGAAGTAGACATTCGTAGTTCCTTTCTTACTTTTCTTCTTCTTACTAATTCTCTTCTTGGCACTCAGACCCTTCCCAAAATGGGACCCACCCTTGAAGGTTTTGTTTTCTCAATAAAAAAAACCTTTGGAACCTTTCATATCTTAAGTTATACTATTTTCAACATATGTTGACTAATTCAGGTAGTATTGTATCAAAGTCACAAATTGTGAGTAAATATTAATAAATGAAGCAAGAATGAGATCCACACATAATTCTTGATCCAGCAAAAGACTTAGTCGAGTTAGTTTCTCTATATAACCTAATAGTTTAATAGCATGCTAAGGTGCTAAAGTACAAGCTTGCATCTTCATTCCGAATAAGAGTTTTGATGTAGAAATCTCTTAGGCTGGGGCGGCTCTGAAAAGAGCTCCCAACGATGGAGAATCATGGTGCCTAAGTCCATACTCTCATGCTATTTTTGAAGCTTAAAATTCATGGTTGCCAATATTATACATGCTATCGTTTCACTCCTCTCTATGCTTCTCCCATGCCTCATGTTCATTGGCATCAACATCAGGTTCATCAAGGAGAGGATCATCTAAAACATAAGCTATCCTTTTGTATTTTAGGACAATCCTCACCGCCTTGAACCAATCACTGAAGTTCAAACCATCTAGTTTGTTGTCATGAATTAAGCAAAGGTTTATGTTTAGATTCATTATTCAGCCTAGATATAAATTAGAAATTTTCTAGATATTAGTATATGTGGATGCCTTTAATATAAGGTCTTTAATTAAATGCATATTTCCTATTATTTTATCGACATTCAAATAGCACCTTCTATGAAATTCGGGAAAACCTGGTCATGACCTCCACTATAGCAAGTCAAGTCATAATAGACAACCATGAATGGAACCTATCCATTTTCATTTCATGCAATTGCCAGTCTATGTGAATTCTCTTTCTCGAGATGTGCATACCCAATTGTACAACTCTTTAAATATGTCTCCAATTCGGCATTAGCTCCAATAATATGGATAACTAGACCATTTTGGTTAAGGCTTTAACCCCATCTAGGCAAATGACCAAATACATGTTAAAGGAAAGCATGTTGTACATGTCCTTACATCTATTAAAAAGATTTGTATCACGACTTATGACAGGAAGACAATTTACCACCTTAATATTGTTGTGGGGATTTTATTCATGCAGTTGGTCTTGCCATAGCCTAGGACTTAACGATGGATATGATTATGATAATAGTAATTTTGGGCTATTTGGAATTATTAATCTAAGGGATCATGCTCAAGTCCTGTACATCATAATCATTCCATTATGCCAAGACTCCACTTAGCATGCAAAATAAATAATGTCAATGTTTCAGTTCTTGCATCTATGTCTATAAGTTTTAATCAAGGTTGTAAAACCATACGTGAAATCTAATTCCTATACTAGAAATCAAATATGTCATAGAAGTCACTTAGGTACGGTTGAACCTAATATCGTTGGAAATTTCCATGTAGGAGAGGTCTCGTTAAAGTAAATGAGCAGCCAAGTCCAATCCTTGCTAAATAACCACGGGCACTTCGATTTCATTGTACCATATACAATTATGATTTAAATATTTCATTCTTTTAATAAAGTGAAGTACTAGATTGCCCTTAATTTAAACCATTAACACATGTGGTAAAACATTGTTAATATATATGATAATCAGGTAGGCTAAGTTTGAGCAAAATCTTAATCTAATTATCACATCATTTTCTATAACAAGAATTGAAACCTAATCATGGCAAAACATACTTTAATAATTCATTGCAAATATCATTTCAATATATTATCATCAATCATGCATGGTGAAAGCTAGGCTCTGATACCATTGTTGGTTTATCAAGGAAATTAATGAGCATGCGAACTTGCACAGTAGAATTTTAAAACATCATATTAACCCTAAAGCATCTCCTATGTATAACATGATTGACATGTATCTCAATTGAAATGTTCCATAGATGTTTATAGGATTATAAATCTTAATAAAAGAAACCAAGCATTTAAGTTTAAAGCATTACATGTTGATGTGTGCCTTCAACTTTGGTGTGGCAACCCCTTAGAGAAATCTGACAGCACACCATTTGCACAAGCCTCTAAACAATGATGATCTCTATTACTAGTACACACGGACCCCACCAAACAAAAATCACATAGAGGGAGAGCTCATTAGTTAATATGGAGCTGCTAGACCGCTCATAGACCAACTTGAAAAATATAACTAAGAAGGCTCTTTCCGAAATAGGAATAAGCCTTCAAAATAATTCTTATAAAAGAGGAGAACTCGTAGAGGATCTTCCAAAAAAACTCATGAAAAAAAGAGTCAAAACTAAGAAAATGTTGGGTTGAAGTACGGACTAAGGAGGAGCTCCTATTTATAGTAGAAGAGGAGCATCAAAT
The DNA here is from genome assembly GCA_949673415.1 of Euphorbia schlechtendalii. Classification (NCBI taxonomy): domain Eukaryota; kingdom Viridiplantae; phylum Streptophyta; class Magnoliopsida; order Malpighiales; family Euphorbiaceae; genus Euphorbia; species Euphorbia schlechtendalii. The sequence goes on from CATIWQ010351310.1 coordinate 19,660, forward strand.
GCTCCCAATTTAGGATGTGGGTTGGGATTTCCTATCCCACACATGCGGGCTACCAATAGGGATCCAAACTCCGCGGGTCTGACCAGCGTGCACAAAGCTTGCTTATGTGGGCTGCGTGTGCCTCACAAGGAAGCCCATGGGCTTACTTTACCTCAAAAACATAGGCTTGTGGGTCCTCTTGCAAGCCCTATTTGCGATGTGCTGGTGGGCTTGCACTACAATGCCTGCAGCCCACCAACATGGGCTAGTGCATGATAGGAGATAACATATGTTCGCGGAGCCCACTCGCAAAGGGAAAAATTCCCTTGATCCGCATGTTTGATATGTTTCCTCTCCCACTTATTTACCTGATCTAACCATTTAATTATCCATCAAAAATGAGTTTGGCTATCCATTTTAGTCTCGGTATAGACCCCATATATAGGGCCTTTATTTAGTCCTGTAAAGACTTAATTTGTGTGAACTCATAAGATCTCAAAGTATAGAGCTGCTAGAGGTTAACCTAAACTTGGCTTCCCATCCAGAAACCTTTAGGCTTAGTGTTCTGAACTGATATAGAACTTTATAACTCTAGACAATCAAATGGGCTTTCTAGCAAATGTGTATGATCCCCTGATACTTGGAATGTCAGGTACCTTTAACTTGATCTGGCTCTGTAATAGTAACTAGTATAATACAATCCTTCCATCAGATTAAGTACCATCTAATTTATTTAGCTCAGATTAAGTGTTAGCTTATGTAATAGCCATAGCTATCCTGGAATTATGCTTGTTCAAGAAGAACACCACTCGTCTGTATGTACTGAGATTGACAAGAAACCTACTCTGTCAATCTCATACTCTAATCAAAGGTTTAAGAGTGTGTCACTTCAATAAGAGGCTATAAGGTACTACTCCCATTATATCACTATATCAAGAGCGATGGATCCTATCTTGACTACTCGGCTTACTAATGAACGATTATCACTATACCCATAATCATCTGTATCATCCTGATCACTAGGGTATGAATAAATATGATAAAAAGTATAGGGACTCCCACATAAGGAACTAGTATCTTAGGTCTAAGTATACTCGTACTGCTAATGAAATAAAACATAACACCGACACATGGATATAGTTATTTCTCAGTGTTTATCTTATATCAGTCTCCAACATATTACCCGAATACATTCTTGTGTTAAATCAAGTTACCACCTTTAGCTCATGAAATCGGCTAATTGGGTAACACCCAAGGAGTAAGTGTACACATGCTAGTCTGTCCGCTTCATTTATATATAGTCTCAATGAAACTATCACTAAGGATATTAACACTTTTCATAGTAAAAAATGTGTGTAGTTCTCACACCACATAGCTTACATTATGTCTTCGTACTTTCATGCATGTATTAGTCACATACTTTTTCTTTATATGTGAACGAATATATACACTCAATTAGTAATAGATATATAATACCAGTGAGATACATAATTTATAAATAATCATTGATATATAACAATGGTGCCTTATTATTCATAAATAATAATCTGAAACTTTTTTGTATATTAGTGATTAATAAAGATATATCGCCCTAATTACCTCTAGGGCATAGATCATGTTTAACACATTTAACATAAACACATAACTTGATTGGGAGTTGTAATTGTAATTGTCCTTATCAGATTGAAAAATCGCATCAATAAATCCCATCATAAAGAGATCACTTTCTCCATAAACTAAAAACATATCCCTATTCCTTCTTAAGTACTTGAGGATAGTTTTAACAGCCATCTAGTGCTTCTCACCTGGATCAGATTAAAATCTGCTCGTGATTCTTGAGGCATGTGAGACATCTAGCTAAGTGCATAACAGAGCATACATGATGGATCATATCATTGAAGCATAGGGTATTTCATTCATGCGTAATCTCTCCTCTTGTGTTGTCAGACACTCACATTTAGAAAGATTAATCCCATGAGACATGGGAAGGTAACAATTTCTTAACTGCTCAATGTTAAATCTAGCTAAAGCCTTGTCTATATAAGTACTTTGAGAAAGACCTGATAGCCTTCTGGATCTATCACGGTAGATCTTTATACCAAGTATGCATACTGCATATCCAAGGTCTTTCATGGGGAACTTCTTTCAAAATTCTGACTTAATTGGCTGAAGAAAAGGAACATCATTTCTTACTAGTATATGTCATAAAAAAATAGTACAAGGAAAATGACTACAATCCCATTAACCTTCTTATACACACAAGGCTCATTACTATTTTCCATAAAACTAATTTGTTGGATTGTCTCATCAAACCTAATATCCAACTCCATAATTCTTGCTTACTTCCACAAATGGACCTTTACAACTTGCATACCTTTGAGCCATCCTAAGATGTAAAACCTTCGGGATGTATCATATATACATGACCGATTGAGATTCTCATTAAAGAACATGATTTTCACATCCATCTTCAAGATCTCATAATCATAATGAGCAATGATGGCAAGGAGTATCCTGATAGATTTTAGCATGGCTACTAGTTAAAAGGTTTCATCATAGTCAATGCCTTCTATGAGTGGATGACACTGAGCGATGGGCCGAGAGCGGAAGGAAATGAGATGTGCGGTCCACCGAGGTGTTTAAGTTGAAAATAAAATGTACCTGGTCAGGATCGAAAAGTTTGATTAAGATAACGGGAAACATTTTTAGATTGGTCAAACCTGAATCCGCTGTCTCTTAGTGTAGAGTCGATGCCTAGATTAGCTCTTCTAGGAATTAAAGTCTTCTCAAGCTTAACGTTTGAGGGACGGCCCACTAAGACATAGATATTCGAGTTTGGGATAAGTTACTTATGTCTTATTGGATCACATTATATTACATCTATAGAAAACCATATTTCTTAAGTCTGCCTATTCACACTTATTCCATTTTTAGGTTATAACGCATGATTCACATAGGTTTAAAAAGCGATAAATTCATACATAAAGCAATAAATAAATGCGGTAAATAAATGTGAAAAAGTAAAGATTAAAAAATTACAAAACCTCGGGGGATGCAACCGCCCACCTAATCTATTAATTGCATTTCTCAAAAATAATTAAAATGCGATATTCGAAGGAAAATAAAACCCTAGGCGTACATCTAATCCTAATCTTACTACATCCACTAAGGTTAGCAAATATGATCGATTTAATTTCGCCAAGGCCTGTATGGCCTAATTAAAATAAACAACGATTAAATGTCTTGTTTAGAAATAAAAAGGTTCATTTTTGTTAACTTGTTGGTTGCTCATTTTAATTAGTAAAAATGGTCGCATGACAAAGATATGAGGGCTGTTATCTGGGAATAGATTTTTTATTCCCTTCATGGGGGTATTCTAATTAATATCTCCATTAAATAAAAATAAGAAAAAGAAGATAAATTATTACAACAATAATGACATAATAAAAATAACCCCTAGGTTCACATGTAAAATAACGTAGAGAAAAATACAATGAGCATGAAATAGAAGCTCTAGGAACTTAGAGGCTTACACTTTCGTTGCTATTCCACGTCGACAAATTCGCTTGATCTTTGGGAGTGCTGCTCGTTTGTTTTGATTTAATTGGTGAAAATGTGTTATTTTATTCCTAAAAATATTCAGACTCGGACTCTAAATTTATTTTAGGTCTGAGAATATATGAGAATATTTTAAGGAAAAAATAATGGAGAAAAAATTGGTTTGAAAATAATAAAGTTTGGAATCCAAACATGTTTTGGATCCAGATATAATCAAATAATTTCTAAGAAAGATGTAAAAGAAATGTAGAAAAAAAGTCGGAATTATTTTTAAAAAATTATTCTTGCTCTCAACTAGAGAAAACTATATTTTTTGTATTTTTTCGGTCCCCAAAATCCAAAAAAAGCCCCCTATTTATAGAGGAATTTCAAAGATTTCTCCCTATAAAGGGGAAGTCTGGCGAGCCTCTCCCAAATTTGGGTAGACCTCATGTAGTTTACAACCGATTTTTTTAAAAAAATAATGATTCTGATATATATACATATTTTATTTAGGTCCTTAAAAATATTTTTCCTTTGAATTTTCACTTTAAGACTTTTAAATATTTTCTTATGGTCCTAAACATTTATTTAGTGCCCAGAATATTATTATTATTATTTTAACGAGAAGAGCTCCCATTTGAAGATCATTAGACGGTCGAAAATTGTGTGATTCACGGATAAAAATTTTGAAAAACTATCAACATCGAACGCTCGAGCAGGTACAAAATCCCATGCTCACAGCTACCCCTCGTGTGATAATTGCTGGTTGTATAACCAGTATGCTCACATGAAATGGAGCGGAGGGATTGAGAATATACCTGATCAGTGCGGTTGGTGACTTCTTTACCCGCTATTGGTGAGGAAGTGGGCTTTTCTTCTAGTCTATGTCCTCACAGGATTGCCTCGTTTCTTTCTTCAAAATCCCTTGATGTTTAATTCCCTTTGCGAGCAATTCAATCGTTTCATTCTACGATGTCCCTTTTATAGTCGATAACAATTTCCTTCTTCGGTTGCGATCATCGTGTGCCCCTTGTGAGTTGTTGGAGTTTCCAGAGATGGGTACCTGAATCCATTTTAAAGGCGACTCTTATGGAGGGATATCCAACCGTTTCTTTCTTCGGTTGGTGGATGAGATTATTTCTTACTTCAGTCATCGAGATAACCATTTGTTTCTTCGATTGTATTTTGAATTTCCTTAGTAGGATTTTGACTTATTTCCTTGTGACAAATCAGAGAAAAGTATAATGTTAACACGTTTTCATGATGCATGTTTTAATTATTTGATTGAGTATATGCGAAGCAAAAATTTTTTCCCCTTCAATAAAAAATTAAAACATTGTAAATAAATAAGTTTGTTGAAAATTTGAGGTGTCTTGAAGATCGCTCCGTTATTTTAGGAGGCTTTTGTGATGCAATGTTGCTTGAATGGACTTTAGGCTTGAGTGGTCCATCATCCTTCCTGATGTTTGTAGGTTCCTCAAGTGGAGGTGGGGATGATGTTGCCCCAGTTTGACATCATCTTTACTTGTAAATGACGTGATGCATATGTAATGTATGTATGATTTTAAATATGGACAATATTTATCACATGAATTATGTTCGTCTGTTCTAGGTGTTGTGGGCTTCATTCGTTGGAGAGCCTTCTCATATGTTGTTGCGAGGTTGCCCCTAGGATTTACCTTGTTGGGGGTTCCATGGATGACTTCCTTTGAGCGAAAACCATTGGTTCATTGATTCAGATTCGATTTCAGAATTTTGATATGGTCCAAGGAAGGTCAAGATGAGTGGTTGACCCTGAATTGTGTTAGCGATGATCACTTGGAAGCCATTTGCTTGATGTGTTGGAGGTATATGATGTCATGTACCATTCTGAAAAGGAGATAATGAATTTGATATTCCTTGTTCTAATTTTTGCATAGACCGCCCTTACGGATTTTCAATCTATCGAACCTTGTCTTAATTTTTTCCTGGACAACCCTTTCGGGTTTTCATCCAATAGACTCATTTTTTTATTTATTATTATTTTTTACTTTTGGATGTTTACTTGAGATATTCTACCATTGGCATGCATGCAATCAAAATAAGCATATGCATAAAGATTTTGCAAAAATGACAATTCATTAATGAACTTAACAGGGGTATAAATGTTTCAAATGATTTGACTCCTGCCATTGAATTAGCCCTCTTAGGTTTTGTAACAAATATGGTTCTCTCGATGTCCTAAGTTTTGCCTAAGCTGCCATTTCGTGTTTTCAATTAAACGGACTGTTCTTTTACTATTTTCAAAATAGAACCTAATTTTTGTGTAACTAACAAAGTGTTAATTTATAGGCTAATTTATTTTTTTATTTGTTCTGCTTTTTACTGATTTATTTCTTTCCTCTATGCGTGATAGCAATTGTGTAAGACATGGTTGATTTGATAGATTGGCTGCCATTCATGTCCATGACTTTAGCTGTTATCTCGTTCAGCGATTCTGATCAATAGGTTAGTGCTCATGCCGCTTAGCTAGCTTGAGGTATACTCTATGATGAGTCTTTATCATCAGCATTCCTTTTGAGTTTACTTATTTTCCAATGATAGGTTATAAGTCAGAGATCAGATAGCTTGATTCCATCAATGGTGAACGATTTTCATTCAATGGCGTAATGATTGCCCCACAAATGGTAGTGAGCTAGACGAAGGAGTTGTTGACCTGCTCAATGATCTGACTTCTTTTTGTATTTAGTATTGCACAGGTTGTTTGATCCTTTAGGGGAGCTTCAACTTGCTTTGGTATTTTGTCTTTGCTTGATTACCCCACAAATGGTGGTGAATCATGTGATGGAGTTGTTAACGTGCTCACCGGCCTGACCCCTTCTTTGTGTTGTAGGTTGTTTGACTTCAATTTTCTTTATTGACTTTGGTCTTATTCTAGCTTAAATACTTTTGATCTTTGGTTCGATTGACTTAATAATCAGAGGATGTTTCGTGCTTGGATATCTTTCTATCGATCTCACATCTTTATAGGTTGAGGTAAAATCTATCACGTGTTGTCTAAGTACTTGTGTTTGTCTCTCACTTTCTCTCAAGAGTCAAATCATTTGAACTTAGCGTAACTTTGTGGAATCTATTTATACCCTAATTAACTTCATTACATGATTTGTCACATGTGCTAAAAATATTATGTATATGCTTATGAGAATGCATGATGTCATCAATAGAATATCAAGCAAGTAAGCAAAGTTCAATTTATTAAAAATTCAAAACCCTTGTTGGCAAAGTAGCTAGAAGCTAATTTAATACATCATCATCTTTCGGTGCTAATACCCCTAGACGTGTCCATGGATTCAAAATGCTCCATCCTATCTATATTCTCAAACACTTCTTGATAGCTCGAAAAGATGTCTGACAGAAACTTGTTCCTATATCATCTCCGTTAGAGTTAAGTGAGCCCGCAACCTGATATGCGTGGCTATCTAACATGTGATAAGTGTATAATTACACTTATTATCATTATATTTCTATTCATAAAATGATATGGTTTTGAGTCATTTTATACTTCACACCAAAGATTTCACGTGGTATGTAGTTGTTTTTTATGCAAGTGCAGAAACTAGGTGAATCTTGGGAGTGAAATGATCAAAGATGAAATTTTATGTAGAAAGAGTGAAAAAGGTGCAAAAAGATGCATGGAACCCAAAGAATTGGCTTAGGATCAAAGTTGTTAAATATCAGCAAAGTTGCAAAGGAAAATCATGAAGAAAAGCACATATCACGATTGTGACAAGCATTCACGGTCGTGACTTGTCACCCTTCATAAAAAGAAAGTTAACAACCATTGTTCACGATCATGACATGTAATTCATGGTCGTGACTTGTGATGGTTATTGGTTATCTCTTCTCAACTACCAACTGCTGGAAAAGAATGACCAACCACCATCAACTACCAGACAAAAAGATACCTTTTAGAAGTAGACCAATCACAAAAAGGTGCCTTTCCATTGTCCACAAGGATGAAACTTTATATCCAAACATATTTAAGTGATGTAACCCTTCGCCAATGGACACTACTCTTCGTTTGGATAGATGCAACCCTTCGCACTCTATAAATAGGGTTCACATCCAACCAATTTCATGGAGAATAGTGGGATAAAATAAATGATAGATGTGATATAGTGTGTATACATAGATAGAGAGTAAAAATATATAGATTTCGCTACGTTCAAAGTTATAGTGAGAAAAATGTATAAGTGATTCGATTCTTATTTCGATCACTAGATTTCTCCACAAATTCAAGCGATTGTTGTATGAGTGTAATTGCAAAGCACTTATCAATAAAAGTTTCTGTTCTTTAACATTCAGTTGTATGATATTCACAAAAAATAGCATCCTAGCGGAGGTTCTGTATGAGTCGAGAACGAATTCAAAGTAGATGCAGGAATTGTGGGAATTGACGACTCCCATTAAAGAGTGCATACTATTTAATCAACTTTAGCTTTCACTTTCATACCTTACAACTTTACTTTTTTTTCTACTTGTATTTTCTATTTCAAAATTCATGATATGTCTGTGTGTCATAACGAGTATTTCGTCTTGTGTCATTTATATTCATCAAGTTATATACTTTCGAGTTAACTTTAAGAGTTATTTCGGGGTTAACAAGATTATATAATCACTGGATCAGTGATTATAACGTTGTTTAGTGAGCCAACATTTTTGGAGTGGTAACTTGCTAAATATGGCTATGTGATAGTAACCCGTACTAGGCATAGTATTATTGTTATCCAAGTTCTTTTAAGTGTCATAATTTGTTTACCCTAGATCTAGAAAAGTCATTTCATGTGTTTCTCTATGGTGAATTATTGAATATTTGAATGTCTAGAACTGTGTTTGTTAAACTTATCTAGTATACGAAATATTCTTGATGATTTTGCATATTTTTCTCTACCATACTTGTTCTTAGGGAATATCTATATAGTTTACACTTTCTCTAATATATTCATGCATCTGTTTATTCATTAGTCTACCATCCAAACCCTCCCATACAAATTATCTTATTTCTTTTGTTCCGTAACTCTAGTTCCTTCCCTGTGGGATTAATATCTTTTAAAACTACGTTGTAATTGTATAATTGCAGTGGTCATCATTTTTCTATTTGATAAGCGGTACTGACAACACCTGTTCATATTTAGAACTTTTATCTTATCAGTAGAAAAGTGGGGAACAAGGTTTTTGGCAATGTTACCGAATATAAGCCTTTCGGAATGAGTATAGTCAAAATCGTGTGATCAACGTGCATAGTAGGATTTGAAGCTCTCACCCTACTCTTGCCTTATAGCCTCCAAATGTTGCATTGTGGTTTCCATTTTAGTGTTGAAACCATAATTCCCCACCATAACCTTAGCAAGACTATTCCAATCAATGGCTATGTCTAGCAGAAGGTGGACGTACAGAGGTGATGATGAAGAGCTTAACCCTCATCAATTCGCTGACACTTAATGCCCTCATTACCATTTGGTAATGTGTTAAGTGAGCACGTGGGTCTCCAGAGCCTACATACTTTTCAAACTACGGGATTGAAAAGTTTGGGGGCAAGCTATCTTCATCCACGGTTATCTATTGCATCGAGTATGGATTCATGAGATGGCCATCCTGAGTAGCCAAGAACTGTTGCCATAATTCCACCATTCCTTGTTGTTGGAAGATGGCGTTCTCTGCGCTTGATTAAGAGCATTATTGCCCTTGGGGAACACACAAAAATTAGGTTATTGAGGTGTCTAGAATTGTGTGGCCATTGATGTACTCCAATTGGGAATAGGCTGTTAGGTAATTCCTTGGTAGAAAGGCCCAGGTGCTAACATCGGCTGCCCAATTTATCCTAGAAAGAATTGATTCTACGAAGGATTAGCAAAGTTATATCCTGCTACCCAATATGAGTCTGGTTCAGTAACCATTTTTCTGCCCCGAACTGATAAAAGGTGGTAGGATTTGGGTGCAGCATGTGAGGTAGGAGGTCCCCCCTTTTAGGCTAGCTAGCTAGACTGCTATAGTTAAGAATTACTTCTAGGCTGGATAATAAATTTTGAGCTTTCCCTGTGTGTTGGCGAATAAGAGATGCTAGTTGTCCGCTATTTGCAAAGGCATTCAGGACAGCTGCGATCTCAGCGCTCATCGACGACTATGTATCTGTTGAGACTTTTGTCCTGTAAGGATAGGGTGATCCTCCCCCACTCCTTCTTCTTGTGGATTAGCCATGAAAGATGTACGTTGAACAAAATCTAAATAAGAACCTGAGTCCTCATTTGAGTCAGTGTACGGAACCCCCTCCAAATTGGCCATGATTGGAGAAATGCGGACCAGGCAGCGAGTAGGCCTTTTCCAAGCCCCCTTTCGATACACAAGTAGAAGATCAGACCATGTGTTTGGGATTCATGACATGATTCGTGATGCAAAAAATGCATGAGATGTTTAATGTTATAGCTGCATTCACAAGGGGTTAGCATGCCATGATTTGAATAATATGTTTGTCAATTTATTTGAAACAAACAGTTTATTTGTTAGGTAAAAAAGGTGAAAATGAAAATCTAACACATGGGGATGGATTTGAGGTCTTTATGATGTTCTGTAATACTAGTGGTGTAAGTGAGGTGACCAAGCTACCTGTATGGTAATAGGTCAATATTTTAAGATTTCGCACTATGACTAGATCTCAAGAAAGGAATAGGTGAAATTGATTTCGCATAAGCAGTGCGACAAATAAAATGGAAACAACTATCATATGTAGCTATCATATGAATGATTTGGTTATTTTTCCCAATTTGGGCTGAGTTTCAGATAACCGTGTAACCATCACTATTTTAGGTTATGTGGTGATGTATGAATCATTGCCCTGTGTGGGCGGATGGTTTGAGTATTAAGCATATCCCCTCAAAGGTAAGGTTTTTAGAATAATTTCCCCCCATGCAGGCTTAGGTTCGGATGTCAGCAGGGACATCACATGATGTAGGATAAAATGGTTTGGGTACGTATTTGCCCTGTTTGGGCCATGTTGTATGTGCGATTACCCAGTGTGGGCTATGAGTTGGACATCGAGTGAACATCTCAAAGATGATGTTTGGGATATGTTATTACCCCTTATGGGCTAAGTGTCAGATGTCAAGTGAACATCACACTGTAAAAGAAAGGCATGTTTTCCCTATACGGGCTAATAGCCAGATGTCAAGTGGACATTTCCCTGAAAAGGGGTACGTGATGTTTCTAAGTTATTTAATTTTTTCCTAGGGTGACATGATCTAAAGTGTCAACTAATCCTGAGTATGTGTGATGATCATGCGAAGATGCTATGTTACATTATTTTAACATTATAATTGTGTGCATTCAAGTGTCTGCACTAAGATTCATGGTTAGCATGACATTTTTACAATTATAAGCAGTAAACACGTAACACATAGCATGCAACGTTCAATTGTCAAACCATACAACTCCTGCGCTTAGGGTTTTTAGCCAATCTCTATCCCAAGTTTGGTTCATCTTAGCATAACGAGGATACTAAGGTGCACACCTGCAAGAAAATATAATGCATGATCATTTATTAGGTAATACCCTATGGAAAATGCCTACGGTTTATTTACATGAGGTTTATAAAATGGTTGTTTATGTAGAATGTTCTTATTGCACTTAAATACATTGCAAGCCTCTCCCCAAATGGAATCTAATGAGGGAGGTACATGCAACATGGCAATAAGTGCTCCACCAGCTCCAGCACTATCTTTTCTCAAGGAGGCAAATTAGTACAATTGATAGGATACCTTAAACTTATGGGCTAATCCCCTCTATTGCAATGGGAAACTATGAATATGTCATAATTAAGAAATACAGAATAACGTGATCAATAATTTTCGGCACTTATCCAAAATCTAAAACTTTTAAAGAAACAAGTTTTTAGAAAAAATCCCCAGTAGAGTTGCCACTGTAAGCGGATGACAAGGAACGATGGGTCGATAGCGCGTGAAAATGAGTGGCGCGGTCCATCGGAGTGTGTATGTTGAAAATAAAATATACCGGGTCAAGGACTCGGAAAGTTTGATAGAGAAAGCGGGAAACATTTTTAGATTGGTTGAACCCAAATCCATCATCTCTTAGTGTAGAGTCCTCACCTAGATTAGCTCTTCTAGGAATTAATGTCCTATGAGGCTTAACGTCCGAGGGAGGGCCCACTAAGACACAGAGATTCGGGTTCGGGATAAATTGCTTATTTCTTATTGGATCACATTATATTACATCTATAGAAAATCGTATTCTAAATTATGCATATTTGGACTTATGTCATTTTTAGATTATAGTCCATGATTCACATATGTTTAAAAAGCAATAAATTCATATAAAAAGTGGTAAATAAATGCGGAAAAGTAAAGGTTAAAAATTTACAAAACCTCGGGGGATGCAACCGCCTGCCTAATCTATTAATTACATTTCCCAAAAATAATTAAAGTGTGTTGCCTAAAGGAATATAAGACCTTAGGCATACATCTAATCCTAATCTACCTGCATCCACAAAGGTTAGCACATGATATATCACAACATTTACACATATGATTGATTTAATTTCGGTGATGCCTATATGGCCTAATTTAAAAAATGAAGATTAAAAGATCTTGTATAGAAATAAAAAGGTCCATTATGATTAAAACGTCGGTTGCTCATTTTAATTAGTGAAAATGCTCGCATGGCAAAGATGTGAGGGATATTATCCGGGAATAGAATTTTTATTCCCTTCGTGGGGTATTCTAATTGATATCTCCATTAAATAAAATAGTAGAAGAGAAAGATAAATTATTACAACAATATTGACATAATAAAAATAAAGTAAAATAACCCCTAGGTTAACATGTAAAATAAAGTAGAGAAAAATGCAATGAGCGCGAAATAACAGATCTAAGAACTCAAAGGCTTACCCTTTCGTTGCGAATCCACGTTGACAAATCTGCTTGATCTTTGGGAGTGCTCCTTGTTCATTTTGATTTAATTGGTGAAAATGTGTTGTTTTAATCCTAAAAATATTTAGACTCTGACTCTAAATTTGTTTTAGGCCCGAAAATATCTGACGATTTTTTCAGGAAAAAATTGGTTTGAAAATAATAAAGTTTGGAATTTGAACGTGTTTTGGATCCAAATATAATTAAAGAATTTTTAAGAAAGATGTAAAAGAAATCTAGAAAAAAGTCGAAATTATTTCTTAAGAAAAATATATATTTTTTTAAAAAAATTCTTGCTCTCATCGAGAGAAAACTATATTTTTTCGTATGTTTTCGGTCCCCCAATATCAAAAAAGGCCCCCCTATTTATAGAGAATTCAAAGAACTCCCTCTATAAAGGGGAAGTCTGGCGAGCCTCGTCCAAATTTGGGTGGACCCTTTGTAGTTTACAACATATTTTTTTAAAAAAATAATGATTTTGATTTATATACTTATTTTAGTTAGGTCCTTAAAAATATTTTTGGCCTTTGAATTTTAACTTTGAGGCTTTTAAATATTTTCTTATGATCTAAAACATTTATTTAGGGCCCAGAATATTATTATTTTTTTTTAACGAGAAGAGCTCCCATTTGAAGATCATCGGAGGGTTGAAAATTGTATGATTCAAGGTTAAAAATCCCGAAAAGCCATCATCATTGAACGCGTGAGCTGGTTAAATATCCCGTGCTCACAACTACCCCTCGTGTGACAATTGCTGGTTGTATAACCAGTATGATCACAACAAATGGAGTGGAGGGATTGAGAATGTACCTGACTAGTGCGGTTGGTGACTTATTTGCCCCAGATTGGTGATGATGTGGGCCTTTCTTTCTAGCATTGTGTTCTCACGGGAATACATGTTTCTTTCTTCGAAATCCCTTGCTATTTAATACCCCTTGCAAGGGGGTCAACCGTTTCTTTCTACGGCGTCCCTTTAATAGTTGCTAACCATTTCCTTCTTCAGTTACAATCATAGTGTACCCCTTGTGAGTTGTTGGAGTTACAGGAGATGGGTGCCTGAATCAATTTTAAAGGAGGCTCAGATAGAGGGATAACTAGCAATTTCCTTCGTCAGTTGTATTTTGAATTTCCTTGGTAGGATGTTGACTTGTTTCTCTGTGATAAATCAGAGAAAAGTATAATGTTAATACATTTTCATGATGTATGTTTTAATTATTTGATTGAGTTTATGTGAAGCAAAAATTTTTCCCCTTCAATAAAAAATTAAAACATGGTTAACAAATGTGTTTGATGAAGTTTGGGGGTGTCTCGAAGAACGCTCTGTTATTTTAAGAGGTTTTTATGATGCAATGTTACTTAAGTGGACTTTAGGCTTGAGTGGGCCATCATCCTTCCTGATGTTTGTAGGTTCCTCATATAGAGGTGGGGATGGTGTTGCCCTAGTCTGACATCGTCTTTACCTGTAAATGACGTGGTGCATGAGTAATGTATGTATGATTTTATGCATGGACAATATTTATCACTTGATGTATGTTCATCTGTTGTAGTTGTTGTTGGCATCATTTATTGGAGAGCCTTCCATTGTGCTATGGGTTCATTGATTCAGATTCGATATCATAATTTTGATCTGGTTTGAGGAAGGTTTAGATGAGTCGTTCACCCCGAATTATGTTGGCGATGATCACTTGAAAGCCATTTGCCAGAAGTGTTGAGGTATATGATGTCACGTACTATTCCGAGGAGGAGATGATGAATTTGATATTCTTTTGGTTCTAATTTTTGCATAGACTGCCCTTTCGAGTTTTCAATCTATCAAACCTTGTTTTAATTTTTTCCTGGACAACCCTTTAAGGTTTTCAATCAAGCAGACTCATTTTTTTTATTTATAAAGAATTTTTTACTTTTGGATGTTTATTTACAATATTCTACCATTGGCATGCAAGCAAGCAAAATAAGCATATGCACAACTCATTGATGAACTTAACAAGGTTATAAATGTTTCAAATGATTTTACTCCTGCCATTGATTAGCCCTTTCAGGTTTTCCAACCAATCCAACCAATGTGGTTCTCTCGATGTCCTAACTTTTGCCTAAGCCACCCTTTTTAGGTTTTCAACTCAACGGACTGTTCTTTTTCTGTTTCTAAAAGAGGCCCAAATTTTTTGTCAACTAACAAAGTGTTAATTAATAGGCTAATATATTTTTTGTTTGTACTTCTTTTCACCTATTTATTTCATTCACCTATGCTTGATAGAAATTGTGTAAGACATGGTTGATTTGATAGATCAGCTACTGTCCATGTCCACGACTTCGGTTGTTTTTTTGTTCAGTGTTTCTGATATATTGGTTGTTGCTCATGCCACTTTGCTAGCTTGAGGTATATTCGATGATGAGTCTTGATCATCAGCATTTCCTTTTGAGTTCAATTAGTCTCCAACGATAGGTGATATGTCAGAGATCAGATAGCTTGATTCCATTGATGGTGAATGATTTTCGTTCAATGGTGTAATGATTACCCCATAAATAGTAGTGAGCCGTGCGAAGGAGTTGTTGACTTGCTCAATGATTTGACTCCTTTTTGTCTTTAGTATTGCGCCGTTTGTTTGACCCTTTAAGGGAGACTCAATTTTCTTTGTTCATTTTTACTTTTGCTTGATTACCCCATGAATGGTGGTGAGTAGTGTGATGGAGTTGTTCACGTGCTCAACGGCCTAACCCCTTCTTTGTGTTGTAGGTTGTTTGACTTCAATTTGCTTTGTTGGCACTTTGGTGTTATTCTAGCTTCGATCCTTTTGATCTTTGGTTCAGTTAACTTAATAGTCAAAGGACATTTCATGCTTGGAGATCTTTCTATCGATCTTATGTCTTTATAGGGTGAGGTAAATGCTATCACGTGTTGTCTAAGTACCTGTGTTTGTCTCTCTTTCTCTCAAGAGTCAAATCATTTGAACTTATTGTAACTTTTGGGAATCCATTTATACCCAAATTAACTACATGACATGATGTGTCATATGTGCTAAAAACATTATGTATATGCTTATGAGAATGTGTGATGTCATCAATAGAATATCAAGCAAGTAAGCAAAGTTAAATTTATTAAAAATTCAAAAGCCTTATTGGCAAAATAGCTAGAAGCTAATTTATTACATCATCTTTTAGTGCTAATGCTCCCCAGACAAATCCATGGATTCAAAAGATGTCTAACTCAAACTTGTTCCTGTATGAGTGCAGTGCACCATCTAGAAGCTTGGTTATAATCTCGAGTAGAGTTAAGCGAGCCCGAAGCTTGACCTATGTGGCCATCCAATGTGCATGGTAGGATTTGAAGCTCTCACCCTACTCTTGCTTTATAGCCTCCAAATGTTGCATTGTGGTTTCCATTTGAGTGTTGAAATAATAATGCCCCATCATAGCCTAAGCAAGACTATTCCAATTAGTGGTTATGTCTAATGGAAGGTGGTTGTACCATTCATTGACTGGGTGGCCCAAGGTGACGACGAAGAGCTTATCCATCATCTGATCGCTGACCCAATGCCCTCATTACTGTTTGGTAATGTGTTAAGTAAGCACGTGGGTCTCCAAAGCCTATATACTTTTCAAACTACAACATTGCAAAATTTGGGGGCAAGCTGTCTTCATCCTTGATTATCGGTTGCACCGAGTATGGATTTATGAGATGGTCATCGTGAGTGGCCGAGAAGTGTTGCCATAATTCCACCATTCATGGTTGTTGGAAGATGGTGTTCCCTACGCTTGGAAAAAATTGGGTAGTTGAGGTGTCTGGAACTATGAGGCCATTGATATACTTTAAATAGGAATAGGCTGTAGGGTCTTTCCTTGGTAGAAAGGCCCTAGTGTGAACATTGGCTGATAAGTGTATAATTACACTTATTATCTTGATATTTTCAATCATAAAACGATGTGGTTTAGAGTCATTTTATACATCATATAAATGATTTCACTATGTAGTTATTTTTTATGCAAGTGCAGAAACTTGGTGAATCTTGGGAGTTAAATGATCAAAGATGGAATTCTATGCAAAAAGAGTGAAAAAGGTGCAAAAAGATGCTTGGAAAGCTAGGAATTGGCTTAGGATCGAAGTTGTCAAAAATCACCAAAGTTGCAAAGAAGAATCAAGAAGAAAAGCACATATCACGATCGTGATACCTACTCGCGACCGCGATTTGTCATTTCTCAGAAATAGAAAGTTACCAACCAATGTTCACGATAGCGACATGTAAGTTACGCTCGCGACTTGTGATGGTTTTGGATAACTCTTCTCAACTTCCAACCACCGGATAAAAATGATCAACCGCCATTAACCGCCACCAACTGTTAAATGAAAAGTCACCTTTTGGGGACTATGATGCCACGAAAAGGTGCCTATCCATTGATGATATGGATAAATTCTTGCATCCAATCACATTGAAGATGATGCAACCCTTCACCAATGGACATGACTCTTTGTTTAAATAAACGCAACCCTTCGAACTCTATAAATAGGGTTAAATCCAACCATTTTCAGGGGAATGGTAGTGTATGTGGATGGTGTAACATGTATGACATAGATAGAGAGTGAAAGTTATAGATTTCACTGAGTTCAAAGTGTTAGAGAGAAAAATGTATAAGACATTTGATTCTTATTTCAATCACTAGATTTCTCCACATATTCGAGCGATTGTTGTATGAGTGTAATTGCAAAGCACTTATCAATAAAAGTTTCTGTTTTTCAACATTCATTTGTTCAATATTTACATAGAATAGCGTCCTAGCAAAGGTTTCTGCATGAGTCGAGACTGAATTCAAAGTAGACACATGAATTGTGAGAATTGATGACTCCCATTAAAAGAGTGGATACAGTTTGATCAACTTTAACTTTCACTTGCATACCTTACAACTTTACTTTGTTTTCTACTTATACTTTCTAATTTGAATTTTATGTTATGTCTATGTGTCATAACGAGTATTTCATCTTACATCATTTATATTAATCAAGTTATATGCTTTCAAGTTGACTTTATAACTGATTTCGAGGTTAACAAGACCTTGTATACTCACTAGATTTGTGATTATAACGTTGTTTAGTGAGCCAACGTTTTTGGAGTGGTAACTTGCTAAATATGGCTATGTGAGAGTGACCTGTACTAAGCATAGTATTATTGTTATCCAAGTTCTTATAAGTGTCATAATTTGTTTACCCTAGATTTAGGAAAGTCATTTCATGTGTTGCTCTACAGTGAATTATAGGATATTTGGGTGTCTGGAACTGAGTTTGTCGAAGTTATCTAGTGTTTAAAACAACTTTGATTATTTTGCATATTTTACTCTACTATACTTGTTTTTAGGGAATATCTATATACATTGCATCTTCTCTAATCTATTCATGCATCTGTCTATTCATCAGTTTACCATTCAAAACCCTTAGCCTATTTTATTTTCTTTCATCCCCTAACTCTATTTGATATTTAGAACCGAATTCATTCCCCATGGGATCGATATCTTTTAAAAATACATCGCAACTGTATACTTGCAGTTATCATCAATTTTCTATTTGATAAGCGATACTGACAACACCTATTCAAATTTAGAAATTTTATATTATCAGTAGAAAAGTGGCGAACACCGGCTCCCCAATTTGTCCCAGGAAGAATTGATTTTTGGAAGGATTGGCAAAGATATATCCTGGCTACCCAATCTAAGTCTTGTTTAGCTGACTTTGTTCTACCTCGAATTGATAAAAGGTGGTAGGATTTGGGTGCATTGCATGCAAGGTAGGAGGTTCCCCAGTTTTAGCCTAGGTAGCTAGATCGTTCATTTTTAAGGGTGACCTCTAGGCTAGACACCACATTCAGAGCTCTCACGGCATGTTAGCAAATAAGCGATGCTAGTTGTTTACAATTTGGAAAGGTGTTCAAGGCAACTGCAATCTCGGCACACATAGATGACTGATGTATCTGCTAAGAGTTTTGTCCCTTAAGGATAGGGTGATCCTCCCCCGCTCCTTCTTCTTGTGGTTTGGCCATGAAAGATATACGTTGAACTAAATTTGAATAGGAACCCTAGTCATCACTTGAGTCAGTGTACGGAACCCCCTCCAGATTAGCCACTATTGGAGAAATGCGGACTAGGTGACGAGCAGGCCTTTTCCAAGGCCCCTTTCGATACACAAGTAGAAGAGCAGAACATGCATTTGGGATTCATGACATGATTCATGATGCAAAAAATGTGTGAGATGTTTAATGTTAAGGTTGCATTCATAAGGGGTTAGCATGCCATGATGTGAATAATATGTTTGTCAATCTATTTGAAACAAACAGGTTAGTCGTTAGGTAAAATAGGTGAAAATGAAAATCCAACACCTGGGGATGGATTTGAGGTCAGTATGATGTCTGTGTGACATCGTAATATGAGTGGTGTAAGTGAGTTAACAAAACTACCTGTATGGTAATAGGTCAATATTTTGAGATTTCGCACTATGACTAGATCTCATGAAAGGAATAGGTAAAATTGATTTCGGGTAAGTAGTGTGGCACACACCAATAAAATGGAAAAAACTACCATATGTAGCTATCAAATTAATAATTTGGTTATTTTTCCCAATTAGGGAGGGGTTTGGGATAACTGTGTGGTAATCACTGTTTGTTGGTATGTGGTAATGTACGAATCATTGCCCCGTGTGGGCGGATGGTTCGGGTATTAAGCATATACCATTGAAGGTAAGGTTTTTGAAATAATTTTACCCCATGTGAGCTTAGGTTTGGATGTCATCAGGGACATCACATGACGTAGGAAAAAATGGTTTAGGTACATATTAACCCTGTTTGTGCTATGTGGTATGTGTGATTGCCCCGTGTGGGCTATGAGTTGGACATCGGTGGAAATCTCAAAGATGATGTTTGGGATATGTTATTGCCCATTGTGGGCTAAGTGTCGGATGTCAAGTGGACATCACGCAATAAAATAAAGGTTTGTTTACCCTATACGGGCTAATAGCCAGAAGTCAAGTGGACATTTCGCTGAAAAGGGGTATGTGACGTTTCTAAGTGATTTTATGTTGTCCTAGGGTGACACGATCTAAAGTGTCAACTAATCCTCAATATGTGTGATGATCATGCGAAGATGTTATGTTATATCATTTTAACATTATAAGTGTGTGCTTTCAAGTGTCTGCACTGAGTTTAGCATGACATTTGTACAGTGATAAGTAGTAACCACGTAACACATAGCATGCAACGTTCAATCCTTCAACCATACAACTCATGCGCGTAGGTTTTTGCCTAGTCTCTATCCTATGTTTGGTTCAGCTTAGTATCACGAGGATACTAAGGTGCGCACCTGTAAGAAAATATAATGCATGGTCGTTTGTTGGGTAACACCTATAGAAAATGCCTATGGCTTATTTACATGGTTGTTGATGTAGAAGGTTCTTATAACACTAAAATACACTCCAAAACTCTCCCCAAATGGGTTTTAATGAGGGAGGTACATGCAACATCGCAATAAGTGCTCCACTCACTCATGCACTATCTTTTCTCAAGAAGGCAGATTAGTACAAGAGAAAACTTCACGGTTATAGGGTACCTTAAACTTATAGGCTAATCCCCTCTATTGCAATGCAAAATTATGAATATGTCATAATTAAGAAAATACGGAATAATGTGATCAACAATTTTCGGCACTTATCCAAAATCTAAAACCTTTAAAAAACATGTTTTTTAAAAAAATCCCTAGCAGAGTCACTACTATGAGCGGGCGACACAAAGCGATGGGCCGAGAGTGCACGGAAATGAGAGTCACGGTCGACCTGGGTGTTTAAGTTGAAAATAAAATGTATTGGGTCGACGACCCGGAAAGTTTGATTGAGAAGGCCACCTGTATTAGCTCTTCCAGGATTTAAAGTCCTGTGAGGCTTAATGTCCGAGGGACGGTGCACTAAGACATAGAGATTCAGGTTCAGGATAAGTTGCTTATTTCTTATTGCATCTTATTATATTAAATCTATAGAAAACCATATTTCTTAATTCTGCATATTTGAACTTATGTCGTTTTTAGGTTATTATGCATGATATACATATGTTTAAAAAGCCATAAATTCATAAATAGTGGTAAATAAATGCGGAAAAGTAAAGATTAAAAAATTACAATACCTCGAAGGATGCAACCGCATGCCTAATCTATTAATTACATTTCTCGAAAATAATTAAAATGAGATACCTGAAGGAAAATAAAACCCTAGGCATACATCTAATCCTAATCTACTTGCATCCATAAAGGTTAACACATGATATATCACAACATTTACACATATGATCGATTTAATTTCCGCAAGGCCTGTATGGCCTAATTAAAATAAATGATGATTGAAAGTTCTTGTTTAGAAATAAAAAGGTTCATTTTTATTAACATGTTTGTTTCTCATTTTAATTAGTGAAAATGCTCGCATAGCAAAGATGTGAGGGCTATTATCCAGAATAGATTCTTTATTCCCTTCGTGGGGGTATTTTAATTGATATCTCCATTAAATAAAAAAATAGAAGAAGAAGATAAATTTTTACAACGATATTGACATAAAAAAATAAAGTAAAATAACCCTTAGGTTCACATTTAAAATAGAGAAAAATACAATGAGCGTGAAATATCAGCTTTAGGAACTCAGAGGCTGACCCTTTCGTTGCGATTCTACGTCGACAAATCTGCTTGATCTTTGGGAGTGCTCCTCGTTCGTTTTGATTTAATTGATGAAAATATGTTATTTTAATCCTAAAAATATTGAGACTCAGACTCTAAATTTGTTTTAGGCCCGAGAATATCTGAGGAATTTTTGAGGAAAAAATAATGGAGAAAAAATTTGTTTGATAATAATAGAGTTTTGAATCCAAACGTATTTTGGATCCAAATATAATCAAAGAATTTCTAAGAAAGATGTAAAAAAAAGTCAGAATTATTTCTTCAGAAATATATTTTTCTAAAAAATTCTTGCTCTCGTTGAGAGAAAACTATATTTTTTCCAATTTTTTCAATCCCCCAAAATCCAAAAAAGGCCCCCTATAATGGGGAAGTCTGACAAGCCTCGCCCAAATTTTGGCAAACCCCGTGTAGTTTAAAATCGATTGTTTTTCTTAAAAAAAATGATTTTGATTTATATACATATTTTATTTAGGTCCTTAAAAACATTTTTGGCCTTCGAATTTTCACTATGAGGCTTTTAAATATTCTTACTATCCTAAACATTTATTTATGGGCAAGAATATTATTGTTATTATTATTATTATTATTATTATTATTATTATTATTATTATTATTTTTAATGAGAAGAGCATCCATTTGAAGATCATCGGATTGTCGAAATTGTGTGATTCAAAGATAAAAATCTCGAAAAACCGTCATCATCGAACGCGCGAGCTGATACAAAATCCCTTGCTTACACCTTCCTTTTGACCATAACCCTTTCCAACTAGCCTTACTTTGTAAGTAATTACATTACCATCCATGTCAGTTTTATTCTTTGAACCCACTAGCATCCTTTGGGTTTAATCCCACTTGGAGCATCAACAAAGTTCCAAACTTGATTTTCATACATGGATTCCATCTCTGACTTCATGGTTGTAAACACATTTGTTAGACTCTAATCCTTCCATTGCCTCCTTTTATATCTTGGGCTCATCATCTTCCATAATGAAGATGTGCTTATCACCAATGATGAAATAACTATACTCTTAGGAATGATTGGAGCCTGACCTGACCTACGCAATGTTAGTGTTATAATAGGTAGTTCCTTACTTATACTTTCTTGTGTAACAAGTGTATGATCAATTAGTTTATTGACTGTTTGATCTTCTTGAGCATCAAGCTCAAGATTGCTCCAACTAGCTTTCGCAAGTATGTGTTCATTCTCGAGGAATTGAGATTCCTAGAAGCAAGTACCTTTTATTCCTTAGGATCGTAAAAGGTATAACCCATAGTCTCTTTAGGGTAACCTATAAACAAACACTTGTTAGACTTAGCACCCAACTTATCTGAACTTATCATCTTTACATAAGCACGACATCCCCAAACTCTCAGGTGAGAAAGAGATGGTTTCTTACCATAACATATCTCATACAATGTTCGAGGGCTTTTAGTTGAGAATATATAAATTATGATCTCAAGTGCATAAGCCCAAAAGGATCTGTTGAGTTCTGATTGGTTCATCATGGACCAAACCATATCGAGTAGGTTTTGATTTCTCCTTTCTGACACTCCATTGTGTTGGGGTGTATAAGGAGGTTCCCATTGGGATAAAATACCATTATCTCTTTGATAATCCTAAACTCTTGGCTTAAGTATTCATCGCCTTGATAAGATCGAAGGTCTTGATACTTTTCCCAAGTTATTTCTCTATTTTTATTCTGAACTCTTTGAATTTCTCAAATATTTCAGACTTGTGCCTTATGAGGTACAAATAACCATACTATGAGTAATCATCGATAAAAGTTATGAAGTAGAAGAAACTTGCATTTGTCTCAACACTCATTGGACCACATACAACGGAATGTATTATTTCCAAAGTACTCATAGTACACTGACCTTTTCCTTTGAAACATTTCTTTGTCATCTTGCCCTTTAAACAAGGTTTGCATGCCAGTAGGATTCCCATTCCACTAGGCCTAAGTCACGACATTCATGTAACTGAATTAAGCGAGTCTCATTTATATTGTATAGATGATAATGCCACAAGTATGAAGATTTCTAATTATCCATCTTCGATTGCTTAGAAATATTTACATTTAGAATTTTAGTTTTAGTATCTATAACATAAATACCATTCAAACACATTCCACAAGCATAAAGAATATTATCACGTTGTATTTGACAATTATTATTGGAAAATAAAATCTTAAATCCTTATATTGCTAAAAACATAACATAAATAATATTCTTAGTATTGATAAAAATGTAAGAGCAATTGATAAAATCTAAAACAAAGCCACTAGGAAAATGAAGAGTATATGTCCCTACAGCTATTGCCAAAA
Organism: Euphorbia schlechtendalii; assembly: GCA_949673415.1. Lineage (NCBI taxonomy): Eukaryota > Viridiplantae > Streptophyta > Magnoliopsida > Malpighiales > Euphorbiaceae > Euphorbia > Euphorbia schlechtendalii. The sequence goes on from CATIWQ010351310.1 coordinate 43,148, forward strand.
CCCGTACTACATTTCCAACTCTTAGGTCTATTCCCTATTTGCATACCTCCTAATGTTCCACAACCCCTAAATAAAAGTATAGATTTAAATACGACAACCAATAACCAATACCTAAATTGATTCATAAGGAACTGTAATGAAACTCTCTATAACATACCTGGAGTAGATGCCTCACTTGGCTTCTTCTTCACTTGTTTAGAAATTTGAGCTTTTCACTCGCGTTTCATTTTGACATTTTTCATGAGTCTTCTCTTGTCCTTGGAAGCTCTTGACTTTCTTATCTTTCAATCATCATCAATAAGTTTATTTTCAAGTTTATTTCTAAACTGAATATCATAATGTTCCAACAAGTCCATCATCTTAGAGAAATTACAATAAACTTCGATGTTATAGAAATCTATTTAGAAACTGTCATACCTTTTGGGTAGACCTTTCAATACATTTGGTTTCATGGCCTCCTGATCATAAGTGATTCATAATTTCCTCAACTATTCAGAATTATCATAAATAGCCATGGCAAACTAAACTACTGAGGTGTCAGCCCCTAGACGTGCAGACAACATGAATCTTTATGGTTCATCTATCATGACAAGTTGCACAAGTATAGACTCTATGTCCATTTCTTTGCATAGATCCTTGTACTTTGCTAAGATCCAAGTATAGATCCTTGCACGAGTATAGACTCCACGTCCACGTCCATATCTAATAACTGAAAGGATCTTCTCTAGGGAGTTTGGGATAGAAATTATCTAGCACATAATCAAGAGAAATCCTTTTAAAGAACTTTATAAAATTCTCGAACCACTCATGAAAATTATTTTCTTAAAAACATTATTTCCAAATAGATGCGTATCAGTGTTAGTGTGCATATCCAACCTAGATATAAGATAGAATTGTTTAAACATTAGTATATGTACTTACATATAATATAAGGACTTTAACTAAACACATATTTCCTACTATTTTATCAACATTCAAAGAGCCCCTTCTATTGAATTCCGGATAACCTTGTCAAAGCAATTTTCCATAGTAGGTAGCATCCATAGCATATATACTATGAGCCCCCGCTATAGCAAGTCAATTCATAACAATCAACCATGGTTGAAACCATCTATTTGCATTCCATACAATTGCTAGTCTGTTTGAGTTCTGTTTCTCAAGATGTGCATACCCAAATGTACAACTCCTCAAATATGCCTCCAATGATATAGATAACTAACCCATTTGGTTAAGGCTTTAACCTCATCTAGTCTCATGAACAAACACATGTTAAGAGAAAGCATGTTGTACATGTCCTTACATTCATTAATAAGGTTCCTACCATGACTTAGGATAGGAAGACAATTTATCGCCTTGATATTATTGTAGGGATTTTATTGGTGAAATTAGTCTCGCCCTAGCCTAGGACTTAACGATGGATATGATTATGATAATAATAATTCTGAGATATTTGGAATATAAATCTAAGGGATCATGCTCAAGACTGGTACATCATAATATTCCATTATGCCAAGACTCCACATAGCATGAAAAAAACAATATTCATGTTTAAGTTCTTGCAGCTATATGTGTCTATAAGTTTTACTTTAACTTAAACCACGAGTGTAAAAATCATATCCAAAATCCAATTCCCATATTAGAAATCAGCTATGTCATAAAAGTCCTTTAGATAAGCTCAAAGCTAATACCATTGGAGATTTGCAAGAAGGAGAGGCCCCCTTAAGGTAAATGAGCAGCCAAGTCTAATCCATACCAAAATAATCACGGACACTTAGATTCGATGTACCATAGATAACTAGGATTTAAAGATTTCATTCTTTTAATCGAGTAAAGTATTGGATGACCCCCAATATAAAGCATTTATACATGTGGTAATACATTGTAAATTTATATGATAATCACCCAAACTATGTTTGAGAAAACCTTAATCTAGTTATTACATCTATAACAGGAATTGAACCTAAGCTTATAACAGGAATTGAAACCTAAGTCATGCATAGTATATTTTAATCATTTCATAGAAAATCACATTTCAATATATTATCATCAATCATGCATAGCATAAGGTAGGCTTTGATACAACTATTGGTTAATTAAGGTAGTTACTGAATATGTAAACTTCCACTATGGAATTTCAATTATTAAGATTAACCCTAAAGGATCTCCTAAGCATGACATGATTGACATAATCTCAATTGAAATATTCTATAGATGATTATAGGTTTATAAAAATTAATAAAAGAAACCTAGAATGTAAGATTAGAGCATTACCAATTGATGTATGCCTTCCCCTTTGGTGTGGCAATCCCATAGAGAAATCGGACATCACTTCGTTATCAGAAGCCTCTAAACTAGGAGATTTCTAGACCACTAGTAGAACAACCCGAAAATATAACTAAGAAGGCTCTTTCTAAAATAGGATTAAGCATTCAAAATAATTCTTACAAAAGTGGAGAAACTGGAGGAGGATCTCGCAAAAACACTCACGAAGAAAAGGAGTCAAAACATAGAAGAAGGTTGAGTAGAAGTACGAAATGATGAGGAGAATGAGCTCCCATTTATAAGATAAGGGGAGTATCAAATACCCATTTAAAAATGTGGGATGGGATAATTCCCATCCTACATTTGTAGGCTACCCGCGAAGCTCCAAGCTCCACAGGTTTGACCTATGTTCACACAACCCGCTTATACGGGCTGTGTGTGCCATGCAAGCCAAGCCCGTGGGCTTTAATTACCATTCAAGCATGGACTTGCAAGTCCTCTAGAAAGCCACACTTACAACATGCTGGTTGGCTTGTATTATAGGTCCACGCAAGCACTCCCTAGAGCTTGTGGGACTGCAGCCCACCAAAATGCGGTAGCGCATGTCGGTAGCCCACGAGAACCTTTCTAATGCTCATGAGGCTGCTACATAGGCCCCCATCCATGAACAACTTGTGTTTTTAGGGCCCACTCACTATTGGAAAAATTCCCTTGCTTCGCACATTGGATAATTTTCCTCTGCCTTATTTATCTGGTCTGACCATTTAATGGTCCATCCAAAATGATTTTGGCTCTCCCTTGAATTCTTGGTATAGACCCCATCTATAACTTCTCTATTTAATCCTGTAAAGACCCAATGTGTGTGACCTTGTAGGATCCCAAAGTATAGAGCTGCTATAGGTTAACCTAACATTGGCTTCCCCAAGAACCTTTAAGCTCAGTGTTCTAAATCGATATGGAACCCGATAACTCTACATGATCAAATGGACTTTATAGCAAAAGTGTATGATCCCTCGATATTTTGAACTTCACATGCTTGTGACTTGGTCAGGTCTAAAATAGTAACCAGCATAATACACTCCTTCCATCAGGTTAAGTACCATCTAGTTTATTGAGCTCGGATTTAGTGTTAGCTCATGTAATAGCCATAGTTATCTTGGAATCAGACTTGTTTAGAAAGAACACCACTCACCTTTATGTAATTAGATTCATTGAAAACCTATTCTATCAATCTCATACTCTTATTAGATGTTTATTTGTATATCACTTCAATAAGAGGACTTAAGGCACAACTCCCATTATATCATTATATTAGGAGCGATGGATCTTGTCTTGACTACTCGGGTTACCAATGAGTGATCACCACTATACCCATAATCACCTATATAATCATGATCTCTAGGGTATGAATAAGTATGACACAAAGTATAGAATCTCTCACATAAGGTAACCTGTAACTCAGGTTTGAGGATACTCATACTTCAGGTCATAATTATTCATACCCTGACGATTAGGATGATACGGGTGATTATGGGTATATTAATGATAACTCGTTGGTAAGCCGAGTAGTCAAGATGGGATCCATTGCTCTTGATATAGTGATATAATGGGAGATGTACCTTAAGGCCTCATGTTGAAGAGATAAACTTATAAGCCTCTTTTTAGAGTATAAGATTGATAGAATGGGTTTCTAGTCAATCTTGATACATTATGGCGAGTGGTGTTCTTCGTGAACAAGTCTAATTCTAAGATAGCTAAGGCTATTACATGAGCTAACACTTAATCTGAGCTAAATAAATTAGATGGTACTTAACCTGATGGAAGGTGTGTATTGTATTGGTTACTACTACAGAACCAGATCAAGTCACAAGCACATGACATTCTGAGTATCAGGGGATCACATGCCTTTGCAAGAAGGCCCATTTGATCATCTAGAGTTATCGAGGTTCTATATCTATTTGGAACACTGAGCCTAAAGGTTCTTGGATGGGAAGCCAGGTTTAGGCTAACCTCTAGCGGCTCTATACCTTGGTATCCCATGATGTCATGCACTTTGGGTCTTTATTGGACTAAGTAAAGATCTCATAGACTAGGTCTATACAGAGAATATTAAGGCTGTCAAATCATTGGATAAATTAGTGATTAATTACCAATTAATAGTTAAAAAGATTTAAAGGAGGGGTTTTGGGAAAAATTGCATAGAGCCAATCAAAGGAATTTTCCTTTTGTGAATAGGCCCCGCAAATACAAGTTTATCGTAGGAGGGGCCTGTGCGACTACCCCACGAGAAAAATTTTCTCACTGGCTAGTGCATGCTAGCGGGTAGTAAGCCCCATGCATTACCTTATGCAGTACTTGCATGAGCTTGTGTAGCCCACAAAACCCATGCTTGCGGCGCAAGGCAAGCCTGATAAGTGTATAATTACACTTATTTTCATGATAATTTTTCATAATAAATGCTATGGTTTTAGTCATTTTTATACTTCATATAAAAGATTTCACTTTGTATGTAGTTGTTTTTTATGCAAATGCAGATATTAGGTAAATCTTGAGAGTACAATGATCAAAAGTGGAATTCTATGAAAATAGAGTGAAAAAGGTGCAAAAAGATGCGTGGAACTTAAAGATTTGGCTTAGGATCGAAGCTGTCAAAGATCGGTGAAGTTACAAGGAGATTTCTGAAGAAAACTCCATTCACGGTCGTGACAATCATTCGCAGTCCTGACCTGGTCACTTCAGATCAGAAATCTACCAACAAAAGATTCATGATCACGAATCACATATCGCGGTCACGACAGGGACGGTTTTCTGGTATTATCTTCTTAACTACCAACCACCAGATAAGTATGATCAACCGCCATCAACCACCATCAACTACCAATGAAAAGACACTTATCAGGAGTCAACCAATCATGAAAAGGTGCCTCTTCATTATGGATAACATCAAGTTTCATCAACCAATCAAAGTGAAAAGGTGCAATCTTTCACAAATGGATAAGACTCTTCAAGTGGATAGATGCAACCCTTCA
>CATIWQ010351334.1:0-14538 GCA_949673415.1 Euphorbia schlechtendalii
TTTTGGCTAATCTAACCGTTGCCTTGTTTTGTTTGGGATTTTTAAAAATATAGAGCCCAGATGGAGATATCATAGACTGTGTTCATATGGGTCATCAACCAGCCTTTGATCATTCTTTCCTCAAAGACCACAAGATTCAGGTTTACAAAACTTTTACATTTTGAGCAATTTCACGTGATTTTCTACTGCTTGCTGAGTTTTGCTAATCTTTATACATTTGAAGTACCTTAGCTTTCAGTTTGATTATGTAGAAAGCGTTCTAGCTGTAATTTAAGTGGGTGCCTTGTCTTATACAATGTACCCATGTTTTATTATAATGGTCCAAATTGAATATTTTTTTACTCTGTAATGTAATGAATCTCTAATTTTACATGACATACTTCTCCATCTCTTTAAGTGAATCATGCATCACATTAGGTTCAATGCTCACTATAGGAATTAGTTTGCCTTTTCCGTATCAATTTCATACAGCTAATATATTTTTGGTAGAGGTTGACTCGAGTACATATTTGTTTATTTTATACGTCACTCCCAAAGCTGAAGTGGTGTAGAGTAATTACAAATGACAGGCATTTTACTCTTGGGTTGATGATCAGAGTGTGCAAAATCTTCCCACAATTTGATACTTGATTTAGTTTATTGTTAGAAATGGTGTTATATTTACTTGAATGTTTCCACTAAACATAAATACAACATACACCATTGTTATAGAACCTGAGTGGGAAAATGATTTAGGTTTGCAGGTAACAAAGGAAATTGAAGGCACAAAGTTTAATACTGGAATTTCTGCAATGATGGAGTTCCTCAATGCAGTAAACAAGGTTTGCCTATCTAAACATTTTAACTTTGAAAGTTCACTTGTAACTTCTCATCTGAAGCTCGAGTTTGCAATGGGACAAACTTCCAAGGTCAGTTGTTGAATCATTTATATGCTTGCTCTCACCTTATTCTACTAAATTGCATCAAATATTTGTTCTTCCTTTTGGCCTATGTGTAATTGATAAATGACACCAGAGGGGCTCCCTTCAATCCAATTTTATAGGAAAAAGTATCAATAAAGAATAAAAAAGGAGTATTCCGGATGGTTCTTTATTAAGAACCGTCTGGATTGCTAGTATTCAGTATTCCGAACGGTTCTTTATAAAGAATCGTCCGGATTGGTAGTATTCTGGATAGTTCTTTATTAAGAACCATCCGGATTACTAGTATTCAGTATTCCTGATGGTTCTTTACTAAGTACCGTCCGTATTATTCCTTATTCCGGACAGTTTCAAACCATCCAAATTAATGCCCTACTAATCATGTCGTGGCCTATGTGGATGGTTCAAAACCGTCCGGAAAAGCCTAAAAGAACCGTCCCGAAAAGCCCATTCTGCACTAGTGAGGTGCAGGTTGGGACGATATCCTCAACAATCCTTTCTCCAAATGCTACACTCAATTTTCCATTTGAATCTCCGAAATTCTGCAAAACGCCCTCTATCTCATTCCCTCGTCACATTTCTCTGCATAGAGACTCCGTCTATTCAACCCATCTCCATTTGAAGGCTTCTTCATGTGCAGGTCTATTTAATTTACTTCTTTCTTCTTTGATGATGCAATTTAGGGAAATTTTATGTGATTTATTGAAAATGTAGGATAATTCAACACAGTTTATCTTTTGCTATAGAAATTGTTTGGCAAATTAAGTTTATCATTTTTCCTTGTTTCAATTCTGAAAAATTATTAGAATTTCAAGCTGGTCTTGACTAAACGGATATGTTTTCGAAAAAATTGTAGTTTGGGTTTAATCAGGCTGTTGTTGATTTTGAGCGTTAGACAAAAGAAAAATCTGTGTGAATGAAAAGGAACCATTTGGCCAGTTCATTGGTGTGCGCAATAGTTTTTATTATATCTTAAATGTCGAATAGTCACGATAAGTTCTGGCTTAGTTGAAGTTGACATATAAATAAATGAGTAATTGTTACCACTGGGGCACGACCTATACTTGAAGCTTATTGTTTCTGAAACTGAATACACACACATATATGGGGTCAATATAAAACATTTACATTTTCGTTCCTTTTCAATAAGGGCTATGCTAAGTTTTAAAAGGAGGAACACCAAATTCAAGCATGAAAATGACATGGAAAAAACTGTTTCCTGAAAGATTAGGAAACGGTATTTTTGTAATTTTTTTATCGGTTGAACAAAAATTGAAAATTCAAGCATAACTGAAATCGTTTCATCTTCCAATCAACTCATTACCTTGCTCAGTTAAGCGATTCTGTTGTATTGTATCAATGCTATAATCTTGTTAATTCTGAATCACCTACTGTAGCAAGTAATTTCTATGTATAGACAAGCGTATGTCTTAAATATTTGTGTATAGTGAAGTTTAGTTACAACCATGATTAATCTCCAAAAGTTCATCTGTTATTTATAATAGAGTAGTAACTAGTAAGTTATTTCTATACATAGACAAACGTATGTCATAAATATTTGTCTAGATTGAAGTTTAGTTACAACCATGATTATTCTCCAAAAGTTCATCTGTTATTTATGATAGGGTTGATAAACGCACAAAATTCTGATTGCTAGTACAGTACTCTCTGCATGGAAAGGGAAATCAGCATCCGAGTTACAGGAGGATCTATCCTTTTTTAATGCAATTTTCCAAGGTAAAAGCCGTAAAGAACTAATGTTATCACATTGTTGTACTAGTTTCGAAACAGAGAGTAGAAAATTTTTATTTACTTCAATTTTGATACCTTGAACTTTCAAAAATTTCATTTAGCCCCCTAAACTTGGCAAAAGTGCACCAATGAGTCACCTCAATAGCACATGTCAGATTTTGATTAATTTGACTTTCCAAAGATGAATAACGTTTTTCTGATTTTTCTCTATCCAACCAAACGTTGACACGTGGCATTGAGAGAGCAAATTGGTACACTTTTACCAAGTTCATTGTATGTTAGTGCATTTGGCCAAAAGGATTTGTAGTACTTTCAGAAGGATATTTTTTTCTCATTTTCAGATTTGTATCTCATAAGATGAAACTTCTAGTGTCGATGCCATCGAGTCCAAAAATGTGTTTTTTTCTCTTTTTGACGTGTCTTTAGGAGATGGTACAGTTTCTCCATTCGAATGGGGTGGCCACATATCTCAAGTGATATCTTACTATTTATTCTTTTGTTGAACTTTATGCTTTATAACTTGACTCTTTAACTTAATTGCAACCTGAGTTTGAGAAATTGTATGACGTAGAGTTTGGTCAATAAAAATTGCGGTCACTGGGGTAAATTACATCGAAGGTCAATGAAGTTTCAGAATTGTACATTCATGGTTACTAAAATTCAATTTGTCCCTGAATTTTTATTTTAGTGTGCACGAAGTTAAAGTTTTGTAACCATAAATACACAATGATCATAATTTAGTGACTTTTGTGTACAATTGACCCCATAAATATCTGGTGTTTAAGCCTTTAACTTGTACGTAATGAGTCTTCTACTTTCTGTTGAGTTTCAAGGGCTTCTGTAAAATGCTAAAGATACTGCACTTTAATCGAACAAAGTGAAGTTGAGGTGCCAAATGTAAACATAGAACCATGTGTTCAAGCAATAAATTTTGTATTCTAGTGAGCTACTCTTTACCATGTAAATAGGCAACAAACAGCTGGTAGTTGTAAGGTATAAAGGTATAAAATAATATTAACTTTTTGTGTCTGATTGTTGTTTTGGTTCAGTTCTGTAACGAGTTCCTACATTGGATATGTGGCTTTTTGCTGAAGCTTTTGGATCTCCCACCATTTCTTTAAGTTTGAAGGTGCATAGTGTAACATATTTTTAAAGGAAATTAGTTAAATTGGCCAGTGCTCATGGGACTCTGAAAAATTAAATATTCAAGATCTACAACATCAAAAAGAGGAAGAGAAGATACTGAGTTCGCCAAGCTCGAGAAAGACAATGTTTAGCCTCTGTTAAAAAGGCATAAAACAAAGCCGAGGAAGAGAATTGTGCCTAAATGGAAGGTTACTCAACAAGTTTAGATGTGCTTGAGGTGACTAAAGGAAATTAGCTAGTAGATAAGGTTTGTGAACCAGAGCTACGAGTAAAGGATTAAAAGTACTAAAAAAGTAGTTTCAAGAGAAGGAGGTTCCCAACTTTGAGATTTGGCTGTGGAATTGATGCTCATAGCAATCTGAATCATTTAAATGTTGAACTACGATCGTCACCATCAAACAAAATCTGAATTTGATACTCTACTATTAATGCAATGGGGATAAGATGGATACATAGATTATGATGACAAAGTTTGATGAAAATACGAGAAAATGAATTAATTTCAAGAGACAACAAACTAATTTCAAGAGACAATGGCTCTCACAGCTTTCAACAGTTGGGACATTCAAATTGCTAATAAAAGAAGAGATTAGTCATTCCAAAAGCTCTAGAAAAGCTTACAAGCTTACACTTTGTTGAATTTACAAGCTTTACCCTTAATATTAAGGGGGTGTTTCTCAAAACTTTTACTTTTCAACTTTAACTTAAAAGAGTCTTGTAAGAAGTTTTTAACTTATAAGACAGATAATGGAGTGTTTCTTGTAACTTTCTTTTAACTTAAATGTTAAAAATAAGATAAAAGTTAGAAGTAAGTCAGACTTATAAGACATAAGTTGAATAAGTAGAAGTTTTGAGAAACATCCTTTAATTACGCTTTCACCACACCATAACAAAAATAGAATTTTCCTAATATATTTTACAAAAAAACTCCTATATAACCTCAGCTTCTTTGATGAATCGTGCGTTTTCCTCTTCTGCAGATTTAGAAACCATTGATATTTCTTCTCCTGATTTTATGCAAAAGAAGGAGAACATTGAGTAGCAGAAGCGAAGAGAAGAGATTGTGCTTTAAAATGTTGAACTACGATCATCATCATTAAACAAAGTCTGAATTTGATGATCTACTATTATTGCAATGGGGATATGGTGGATACGCAGATTAGGATAACAAAGTTGGATGAAATTACGAGACAATGAACTAATTTCAAGAGACAATAAAGATAATTTCAAGAGACAATGGCTCTCACAGCTTTCAACAGCTGAGTCATTCAAATTGTTTATAAAAGAAGAGAGAAGCAGCCATTCCAAAAGCTCCAGAAAAACTTACAAGCTTACACTTTGTTGAATTTACAAGCTTTAGAAGTAAGTCAGACTTATAAGACATAAATTGAACAATTAGAAGTTTTGAGAAACACCCCTTAATTGCGCTTTCACCACACCATAACAAAAATAGGATTTTCCTAATATATTTTACAAAAAAATTCCTATATAACCTTTGCTTCTTTGATGAATCGTGCGTTTTCCTCTTCTGCAGATTTTGAAACCACTGATCTTTCTTCTACTGATTTTAAACCGCAATCTCTTCTCTTTGCTTTTGCTATTCAATGTTGTTCTTCTTTTGCATAACTTTGATAATCTATTGTAAGTAATTCTATAATAGATTCAATTAATTCTTTATTTGATGTTGTTAGGTCAGATTGGCATGTTTTTGCGTTTGGATGTAATTGTTCTTATCATTTTTTATTAGGATATTAGAAAATATTGTTGCTTTTAGGAGTGGAGGAATTAGTCATAATAAGTCAAGCACCCATTCGAATGGACTGGGCAAATGATAATAGATTTGTCGATTTCGAAAATGCTTGTGTGATGATTCCAAGTAGTTGCAATTTTATTGATTTTAAATGACTTGTTTTGTAAAGTTTGAATTTAGATGAAAAAAGATTTTATTTAAAGGTGGAGATAAACAATGATTATTCTTTGCATTTCTATCTTTATTATTTGAAAGCTCGAAGCATGGTTATAACTGATTTTCCTTTAACAACTTCTTCTGTTGTTTCTGCTGATCTTGAAGGTAATTAGTTGCTATATAGTATTTGATGGTTTTTTTATTAGATTTATAACAAGTCTGCAACATTATGCATTTTTATTTAACACATGTTATAATTTTGTAAGATAACTTTTAAACTTTTATTAAAATCAATTTTGAATTATTTTTAACTGATTATCCTTTATTTGTAACAACAATTTCTGTTGTTTCTGCTATTCCACAAGGTAATCAGTTTCTACAAAGTGTTTGTTTGTTTTTTTATTAAATTTCTATCATTTTCATAACATATTTGCAATATTATGTATGTTATGTATAATATTTGTTAGAATTCTATGAGAAATCTATTAGATTAATTACACTTTTATTAGAATTCTATTAGATTTAAAAATCTATGTTATGTGCATTTTTAATAATATTTTATGATGACAAATTTTTTTGTACTATATAACTGTGAGATTCCTATTAGATGTATCATTTTTTGTTTGTTTGAAATTCTTTTCTTTTCAGGAGTTGAAGAAAGCATGTCGTAACCTCGTCTCAGTTATTGTAAGAAAGAGAAAATGGTAGCAACATATGGTGGAACTATATTCTCTTTTCCATTAAGAGATACTTGGAATTTATCATGTGATATTTTGCAACAAGAAATTCTTCTCCCAGATGTTATGGCAAAACTAGGGAGGCCAAAAAAGCAAAGAATTTAATTTGCTTGGGAGAGGAGGAAAAAGAAGGGGAAATTTTATAAATGGGTTGTTTTTAAGTATTTCTATTACCCCAAGTTATGGGCCTTAACCTTTTTGACCAATTAACTTTCATTATGGCCCGTAATACGTTCCTGACCAAAACGTTTCACCTTGATTACGTTGTGCGTTTCAACTTCCACTCTCCCTCGCTCTCTCTTACGGTTTTCCACTCAAAACTCCCTCTAACTCTGCAAATGCATGATCGTTCTTCACAATCACCATCTCCTGAACCACGTTCTCCACCATAAACCGACGGTTCGTTTGCCTATTTAAGTTCAAATCTCTAACAGAAGCACAACGCGACACTGATTTCTGGAAAAAAAAATCAAAGGAAAAATGGCAACAAAACCGAATCTAGGTAAGATTTCAAAATACGTAAATTAATTTGAATCTCTCATAAGTGCTTCTATTTATGTTGATTTCCATCCAAATTAGATAGCAATAGTTCCAAAAAGAGCATCACAGAAGTCGAGCGCTAAGAAACAGACAAAGAAACAAAAACTCAAGAAAAAGGAATACTCATCTGAGAGCGAGGACGATGAAACATAGACGCAACAGAGTCAGGTAACTTCAAAAATCTATTTTAAAATTGATAAACGAGTGAAGAAATGACTAAATCTGGTATAAGAGCACCATCTAGTAACATATTAGTGACATGGTAGAAACATGAAAATTAAGAACAAAAATTGACAATGTTCAAAAATGGTAGTGACATGGTAGGAAGACAAAAATTGACAAGTCTGTTCAAAAATTGATGAAGTTTCTTGATAAACAATCTATGAAAAGGAGCACCATCTAGTAACATGGTAGGGACATGGTAGGAATGCAAAAAATTGACAAATCTATTCAAAAATTGATATATGTAGTTTCTTGAAAAAAACCAGTGAAAGAATCATCATCTAGTAACATGGTAGACACATGGTAGGAACATCGTAGGAACATGTGTTGTTTCTTTTAGGTTGATACATGGTAGGAACATGCTAGGAAACATGGTAGGAAGATTGTAGGATGATAAAAAATGATAGACATCATTAAGATAAATATAGTAGGAGCATAGTAAAAAAGCATTTACAAAACTGTTAACATGTAGGGACATGGTAGGGATTTGGTAGGGACATGGTAGGAAGATAAAAAATACAAAAATCTTGAAAAAACACTGCATTTTCCTGGTAGAAAAGAACAAAATTAAAATGATTTGTTGAACCATTGAGAATCAGGTAGAAAGTAGTAGTTACATTGTAGGAAACTGAGATTAACTTCTTTTCACAATCTTGATGCAAAAACTAACAAACACATTTTGACATTTTTGCAGAAAATACCGCTGGTCATACCAGCAAAAGAAAATTATAATGCTGGGGTTAAGATAGCATCGGACAAGAAGGTGATCGACTTCATAAACAACAATGCACCAAACGAGCAAGTCAAGCAACTGTTGGAGGCAACCATCTTTGGGAAATTCCTGAAAAACAACAGAATGAGTGCACACAAAAACTTGTTGCACAACTTGCTGATAAGGGGATCGATCAGGAAAATGAAAATTGCATGTGTTTCCTAATAGGAGAGAAGCCAGTCTATTTTGGTAAGGAGCACTTCATCCTGATCACCGAACTGCGATCAATACCCGAGGATGGTTACAAAGTAATGAGGACTAGTGAATCCAATGACTTCTGCAAGAAGTACTTCCCCAGACATGACGGAACAATAACAAGGGCGATGCTAGAGAAGATCCTAGCAAGGAATGATACAAGTAGAAGTGGAAGAGTTAAAGTGGAGACAGACGATGACTGGATCGTCTTGGTAATCGTGTATTTCATTAGCTGCTACATCATGGGGAATGATACATCTGGGAAGATACAGCTGGAATACTTTGACTCGGTACACAACAACCAGTACCTGAAGGATACATGGGGGGTTGTAACATTAACTGCGTTGAAATCAAATGCAAGAAAAAATGTCAGACTAGGCAAGTACATGATAAATGGCTTCCCGATGGTGCTGCAAGTATGGTTCTATGAGGTGTGTGGGGGGGTGTGAGGGGGTTGTTTATAAGAGAACCCAGGATGAAACAAGGAAGGAAAGGTTTTTCAAATGGGAGCTGATAGATAGCAACAGCAAGACCATTGTGCTGGAAAAGAAGTTGTTCAAGCAGGGGGGATATGTTTGTAAGTACTCCACAACTAATTCAAACAAAAATAGCATTCATGTCAAAATATATATATATATATATATATATATATATATATATATATATATATATATATATATATATATATATATATGCATCTGGTAGTGACATGGTAGGAATTTAATTGTCAAGCCCTTTGATCAGTTATATGTGGGAAAGTTTTGTTTCCTACCATTTACCTACCATGTCCCTACCACATTCTGATTCAAAAATACTTAACTTTTCTTTCGTAACATAAAAATACATGATTATTGATTAAAAAAACTACTTGAAATGCAGTTAAACATCAAGAAGATTTTTTCAGAAACCGATGAGCTGATAGATATGCCAATGGAAGAATTCATCCCATGGCCTAAACCATTGACACTCGAAGAAGAGAACAATAAAACTTCCCTACCGGATGAGATGAAGAAGTTGGCTGCCATGATGGAACAAGGTTTTGCTAAAATAAGGAGGAGGCTAGAACTGATGGAAGCAGATCATTTAAATGTCAAAGGGTAGGTGGAGGAGATGAAGAAAGTACTTGAGGATAACAAACTATCAAGAAAGAAAGAAGTAGTTCAAGGTTTTGGAGATTCCGATGAAGGATCGGAAGAAAATTCTGAAGAAGATTCCGAGGAAGAGGAGGGCTTCGAGGAAATCAAAAAGAAGGAAAACAACAAAGAAGATGAAGGAAAAGGAGATGACGAGGGCTCTGATGGAAGAGGAAAGAATGAAAGTGGAGATGAGTCTGAGGAGGAAGATGGCTGCAATGAGGAATTTGGATCGGAAGAAGGTGGAAGCCCAAAAGGATCAAGCTCTGGAGGAGAATCAAGCAAGAAAGGTTCAGACAAACCAGATAACTCTCGTGATCACAACGATGGGGATGAATATGAGAGTGCATGTAAGTAAACCAAAATACTCTAATCTTATTATACTTTGAATTATATGCATTATTGTTATTAAAAAAAGACATGGTAGTAACATGGTAGGAACATGAACTAGAAAAGTAAATAAAACAGAATAAGATATTTACCCGGTAGGAACATGGTAGGAAAAAAAACTGCAATTAGAAAGAGACTTCTAGTTTTCTTTGACAAATTTACATTACATATGATTCTTATAATGCTGAGATAATCATTGTAATCCTTATAATGAACAAACAGGAAGGAGAAAAAGAAGAGGAGGATGAAGAGATGTAGGAGTACGATTAAATAGTCCCAGAAACGGACGAAACAACCTTATTTACAACTGTAAGTATATTAATCAACCACTTTATTACTACTGAAATGATTAACAAAAAAGAAACTAACAAATAAAATCTAAAAAAAACACAAGGGACAGAAGTTGAAAAAAACAGAGATAATCAACATAGAAAAGCTTAAAGATACGGTGGAAAATCAAAACACGGAGAAACTGGAGAATCCACAAAAGGAGGAGAGGTAAAAAGCTAAGATTCAAACTACATAAGAGGAAAAACATGTTAGGTATATGATAGGAGTAACAAAATGATTCAAAAAAACTTTGACAAACAAAAATTACTTATCTTGTACTAGGGGACATATGTAGAGAAGACGTTGGAGATTGCAACTTATTACATGGAACAAGCAAATGAAGAGACTGATGGGGATGGAAGTAATGGAGAGGGGAAAGACAACTAGCAAGAGGAAGAAACAATTGGAACAACAAGACTGGATAGTGAAGATCAAGATATTCAGGACAAGGAAGATGCTGAATTGATGGTAAGCAAACTTAAAACATTCTTCTTAAATATATAAAAGAAAATAACAATAATCGATGCATGGTAGAAAGGGAGAAAATAGGAAATGACATTTTTTTAACTAGTAGCAACATGGTAGGCACATGGTAGGAAAACAAAAAATATAATGGATATAGTACGTATGTGGTAGGAAGATGTTAGGGACATGGTAGGAAGATGAGCAAAAGTAAATGATCCTGTATGCATCTGGTAGCAACATGGTAGGCAAATGGTAAGAAGACATAAATCATAAAAATTATATAATAATTACGTGGTAGGAACATGCTAGGTACATAGTATGAAGATAAAAAAGTATTTGATATTGTATGTATGTGGTAGGAACATGGTAGCCACATGGTAGGAAGTGCTAAAAAAACCATTATAGGTAAAAAAAATTTACTTCAATAACCTATACTGTTATTTTTAGAAAATAGGACCTTGACAAGAGAAACCAAGAGGATAAGGATGAAGAAAAAATCTTCTCAACAGCAGTGCAAGATGAAGAGAAGGATGATGAAATCCGAGAAGAAGAGGAGAGTCAAGGAGAAGAGGATGAAGTGGAGAAACAAGATGAGATCGGAGGAAATGTGGAGGTAGAAGTAGGAGATGTTGTCCCAACAAACCAAGAAGAAGAAATAGAGGGAGTTCCTGCAGTGCTAGTGACTGAAATAATTGCAGAAGAAGCAATAGGGGTGAAAGCTAAAAAAGCACCAAAAAGCTTGAATGAAGCGAATTGGGAGGTTGTAAAACAAAATTCAACAGAAAGTCAAGCTCAAAAAATGGAACAAGATCAGATAAAGACCTTCACAAGAAAGATTAGAAAGTTGAGATCAACACCAAAGTTCCACATCCTAACCCAGCCATCCCCTGAATCAAGTCAAAGGGACAAAGAGGAGCAACCATAAGAAGCTGATGCCAAAGGAAAGGAGAAAATAATCGAGCATGAGTTGGAAGTGGCAGAAACAATGAAATCACTCAAGAAGGTAAAAAAATATCTAAACAGAAAAAAAAACTCATCTTCCATGAAACTAATAAATGTTCAACAAATAAATATTATCAAGTTGATTCTCCTTTCTCATTAGACTCTTTTGATCTGGCTGAAATCGATAAAATAGAAGATGCCTACCTTATAAAAAAAAGAATGGGAGAGATTATATCAACAAGTGCATATAGTATTATAAAAAATAAAACATGCACAGAATATTACATTCATGAAAATATTTACCAAAACTAATTGCTTTTAAACTATGTTTTGATAAATGAAAAATAAGCAGCAAAGGAAAAAGAACAACATGAGAATGAAGAACAAGGGCGCCTAAAGAGAGCAACAAGAGCATCGAACAAGTTAAAAACCCCTTACACGCTAAGTTTCGGGTCAAAACTTAAGAATGAGGGGAATTTCAGCCTGTATGTACTTGAAGATTTTGCTCTTATTGGGCAAGCAATAAAGGATAAGAATTCCCTTCAGGAATTAACTCAATTCCTCAAAGATGGGAAACTTTCTCAGAAAACGTAAGTAACCAATGCATCTAGTATATCTTTTAAAATGTGTGTAAAGAAATGGTAATAAAATCTTTTAATGGAAACAAAATTAAAAAGGAATAACAAATGGTACAAGAATGATGTCATTCTAACCTTCAAGTACAAGTTCAATGATATATCAAGCAAGATATTCTAGGAAGAACTGTTCTTCCCGGGAGAATACCTTGCAAGTGAGGTAAGATATTGAAAATTTATTTGTATCTGGTAGACACATGGTAGGCACATGGTAGGAATGAATAAATGCATTGGAATCTATTTGTACCTGGTAGGCACATGGTAGGAAAATAAAAAATTGTAATGGTTTCTTGTTTGTAACTTGTAGGAACATGGTAGTTACATGGTAATAGAAAATATGTGATATTCTTACATGTAACTGGTAGAAAAATTGTTCAAAAACATGTTGCAATGGTATTTTGTATGTATGTGGTAGCAACATGGTAGTTACATGGTAAGACAACAGAGTGATATTGAACTAGATTTTTTTTTTTGATAAAAACATGGTAGGCAAATAAAAAATTATAATGGTTTCTTGTTTGTAACTTGTAGGAACATGATATTTAGATGATAATAGAAAATATGTGAATCATCTTACATGCAACTAGTAGAAAAATGGTTTAAAAACAAGTTGCAATTGATATTGTATGTATGTGGTAGCAACATGGTAGTTACATGGTAGGACAACAGAGTGATATAGAACTGGATATTTTTTATAAAAACATGGTATGCACATGAAAGAAAAAAAAATGTATTGGACCTTGTTTGTAACTGATAGAAACATGGTAATTAAATGGTAATAGAAACAACTTGTGAATTATATTACACGTAGCTAGTAGAAACATGGTATGAAAACAAGTTGAAATGATTATTGTATGTATGTGGTAGCAACATGGCAGTTAAATGGTAGGACAAATAGAGATTGATATGGAACTGGAATTTATCTAGTAGGAACATGGTAGTTGCATGGTAGGAAGTGTCAAAAATCACACTTGACCTAAATGCTTATTTTCAATAACTTATACACATCAAATGATTATATTTCTACAGCACCTTGATCTTGGCATGTACTATTTGAGGAAAAAGGGAAAGCATTGCAAGAGAATAAAGTATAGCTTCACCACAACAGACCTTGACTTTGATGGAGTGGTGAAAGAACTTATTTCTATGATGGACACAGAGGGGAGGTAGGAAGAGGTGGATAAATGCATGAACTTGGAGAACTCGATTTTAGAGAGGGTGTTGGGTGTGGGGATGCAATGCATATTGGCATGGGAAGAAGTTGAACATGTGTACTTCCTAATGATGGCAGAACAAGACCACTGGATCTTAGGAAGATTTGAAGTGGAAACTAGGAAACTTTACATATATGATTCATTGAGAAGCAGGCCAAGCAAAAACAACACAACAATTGTAGCAACAAGGTATGCAAGGATAATCCCATACTTCATCAACAAGTTCAATTTCTGGGTTTTCAAAGACTTCCGTAATTCACAACCATACACAAGCAAAGACCCACTAGAACCACTAGAGATTGTCATGGTAGAAGACTCACCATAGCAGAAAAAGTGGTAAAAAAGCACTCACTCTAACTATCACTCATTCTATCTAACTATTTCAATATAACTATATAGCTAAATATTTCATAAAACAAAATGAAATTTGCAGTGATTGTGGTATATTTGTGTTGAGTTATGTTGCATATGAGATAGAATAGAAGAAGATGCCAAAGTGATTGGATGCAAATCACCAAAGGAAAAGATTGACTCTGAGCTTATATAAACATGGAGAAAAGAGATTTGGAACTGATGAAGAGAGTGAAGATGACATACTTAAAATAGTAGCAGACATCTATTAGATGTAGTTAAATTCAGATTTCAGAATAATTTAGATCTAGTTTTATGTTGTTTGGAACAAGTTTACACAGTTTTTCGTTAAGCACATTCTGGTCACAGCTTTTTTTTAAAAAATTTTAGTATGATGGATTTTTCATGATACTTGTGATTTAACTGATGGTTTGATTGAAACATTGTCAATTTCATCAAACAAAAAGACATTAAAAAAACGGACTATTAACAAACATGTTAACAAGGTAGTAACATGGTAGGAACAAGTGTGGTTGAAAAAATGGCCATGAAATAGTCAAAATTAAAACAAATGGCTGCCTAATAATGAAGTGATGTAATAAACTAAGAATTAATATCTGGTAGGAACATGGTAAGGACATGGTGGGAATGATCTTGTAAACACAAAACAACAACTAGAGTATAAAAAGATAAAAAGATAAAAAGATAATACATATTAAACAATTCAACGACCAACAACTTAAATTCAAAACACGTTTCCCTAAAAAAGGATTATATTATCTAACATCAGATAGGCATGTGGTAGCAACATGGTAGCGACATGGTAGGAACATAAAAGAATAATATTTATTTAAAAGGAACTTAATAAAACTGAATAACAATATATTG
>CATIWQ010351510.1:0-11904 GCA_949673415.1 Euphorbia schlechtendalii
GATAACTTATAAAAAAATGAAACCAACGACATTCCATACCTGGTGCAAAGTTGAAAAGGAAGAAAAAAAAGCAGATCGATGACCAGTGAACGGTGACTGAGCGTAAGTCATAGTGGTTGTTATAGGAAATTGATGAGTTCAATTTCAGAGGTTGAACGATTCTATATTTCAAAGACTGACGGTGATAAAATTGATGAGATCAATTTCAGTCGTTGAGCAACAGATTTTGATCAAGATCGAAATTCGAATGAGGAGGAGCAGAGAGAGAGAGAGAGGGCGCAAAGAAATCTGAAGAAGGAGATGGAAGAGAATGACGGTTACTGGTAAAAGAATAAGGATAAAACCTAAAAATTGGGAAAGAAAAAATATTCCTTTAATATGGTAAAAGGAAAATTATTTTACCAAAAAAGGGGATTGGGTTGTATTTCCCTTTCCCTTTTCTATTACTACGATTCTTTTATTTATTTATTTTCCATTTATAATTTCATTTATTACACTATTTAAATAAAATAAATTAGATAACTGACAGTTCAATTCTATACAAGGCAACATTTGGAATTGTGGACTGTTTGCTACTTTCCTCATACTCCATTTGTTTTATCTATGGTAAGGACTAATAACGATCTTTGTTTTTTTTTCATCTTGAAAATGACATTATGTAATTTAATCTTTGAAGTCCTTGATACTATTGAAAAGAGTATTTCGTGCATTGAGAGCTGATAATTGAGCCTGCAAATGTAATAATAATCAAATTAATAATTTTATATAAGTAAAAAATATATATCATTCTTATAGTAATCAAATGTTGAGGTTGGAAAATTAAAATCTTTAAAAAGCAAAGAAAATAACAAAATCAAGATAATAAAAAAACAAAAAAGGTAAATTTTAAAAAGAATAAAGTTCAAAAACATACCTTGTGGCACTCATTATCAGAATGATGATCGTTCTATTTTTTACCAAACCGGGGATTGTAATTTTGAACGAAATCAAAACGAGGAATTTTGATTAACACCATTAATAAATTGGGGGCAAAATCGAAAATCATCCTTTTCCTTTCTTCTTCATCATTTCACTACCAAATTCTCTTTTCACGGTATTTTTTTCAATTGTTAATGATCCAAAAACTCAGACTTAGTAGAAATACAAATCAAACCAGCAAAATCAACAATAACAAACAACCAATTTCAATTTGAATCAAAACAAACCTTTTTATAGAGACTGAAATCAATTACTGGTCTATAAATTGTATTCACTAATGAAACTAAAATTACCAAGATTATACAAAACCAAGAATCAAGAAACAAAATCTTAAGCAAATCATGGGGCTTCGCCGGTGATTTCTACAACTTGCCGGAGGATTAAATAGCCACCCTTTTCTCCTTTACAACTACCAAGAACACCTGCATATTATGGTTTACAAATTCAATGCGGCAGTTGGATCCGACGCCATTTAACTTCAGTTTCTTACTTCTGATTATCACGATTTAATCTCTCGTCTTCGTCATCTTCTGCTAAAGATCTGCATATTTTCGTCTCTGTCTTCATCTGTTTCTTATCCTGCTCTCTTATCTTCACCATCTTCTGCTAACGATTGGTTCTTATTCCGTATACGATGGCTTATGGGTTCTTAATTTACGATCGAGAGAAGTAGAAAGGCAGATCTGAGAACTTGATTTGAGCCATTGAAAATACGGTGAAGAGGATTTAGGGTTAGAATAGTGGTTTAATTTTAAATTTTTTTTACCTTTTATATTTTGGGATTAATTTGTTGATTTCCGATTTTGCCTCTAATTTTTGTATCTGTGTTAGTCAAAATTCCTCGTTTTGATACGTTAGAAATCACGGTCCCCGGTTTGGTAAAAAAATAACACGATCCTCATTCTGATAATGAGTGAAATCATAGGGTATGTTTTTGAACTTTACCCTTTTAAAAACATTCACGTGGTTTCACTGATTTGTAAAAAGATTTTTGTAAATTTTTTTCAAAATAATGTTTGTGGTTTCAAAAGTTATCACAAACATTATTTTCAATTTGAAAGTACGTTATAAAAATGAGTAATTTTATTTATTTTGAATTGAAATTTGATAGCATAGTTAATAATAAACAATACACCTAAGTGATATATCTTAGAATTTTTTTTCAGAAGTATAAATATATTTTTTCAAATAAAACGTGATTGGTAACTTTCAAGAATCATAATAAAATAGATAGTTTCCGAAAATTAATCAAAACTTGATGGGGTCAAAATCGTGGAAAGTACATGAACTTTTGTTTTATTAACATTACGGTACATAAATTTCAAAATTTAACATAATGGTACACCAACTTTATATTTCACTAACATTATGGTCATAATCACCTTTGACCTTCAATAGACATTTGACTTTCTTATTAGGCCGTCTCCAACCCATACCTCATTTTTTCACACCAAATCCTATTTTTCTCCATAATTTGGTGTTGCTACAGTGTACACATCTCCAACCATTCACTCCAAATTTTTACATCAAACTAAAATATTATTATTTTATTACTTTCTACCTAACTTTTATTATTATTAAATTCCATTATACCTACATACATACATATATATAAATTAACGTAACCACTTAAAAATTAAAATATAAATATTTACATATTAATTTCTATAAACCATTTTACAATATTATAAAATTTAAAAAAATTATTAATTTAATAAAAATAAAAAATAATATTATAAATAATAGATATTAAACAACACAACAAACTAATACATACAAAATTATTAAATAAATTAATAATTATATAATATAAAATAACACATACAAAATTATAACAAATTATATTACACTTTTTTTTAATGCAAAAAAATTACAAAATAAAATAATAATCAATTAAATATATAAAATAAAACTAAAAAAAGAAAAAAAAATTTTGAGCAACACCAAAAAATGATGTTGCTACAGTTGCTACAGTAACACCATAAAAATGGCCTGCTACCGTAGCAACACCATTTTTTGGTGTTGAGAATTGACGCTCCATTGGAGCGCCTCCAACCCCACATTTAGCATGGGGTTGGAGATGCTCTTAGCAAGTAAATATTTGTTATTTTATTTATTTCTTAATATTTAGTTTATATTATCCCAAATTTACCACCACGTTAAAAATAATGAATTCTCCCATTACCCCCTCTCATTTTATTCTGTCAGCCCTTCATTTAACCAGTATTTTATATTTTTTTTATAAATTCGCTTCTTTTCAAGAGAAAAGTATATTCAACTATTTTCCATAAATTTTTTAAATTCTAGAAACCTGTACTTTTTTTAGTTATTTTTTTAATTTGGCAATGAAAATAAAATTTTGAAAGAACCAAAATTTAACATTTAGGTAACGTTTTATTCTATTAAATGGAATTATACCTAAAATTATATTTAAACCTATCAATATTACATACAGAGATAATTCAAAATATTGTTTTTGGCAAAACAAAATCTAATCAAAGTATAATCTCAATTGTCTCAATTGGCTAATTCAGCAAAAATTCAAAGAGAGTAGTTATCAAAAGGTAATCACCTCGGTACTAAAAATACATATAATATATATGAGAATAGATATCAAAAGGTAATCACCTCGGTACTGCCTTTTCTTTCTTAGCCTGCTATGTTGTCTTCTTTCAATTCTTCCGAAGCTGAATTCGGTTGTTCTTTGATGTATTTCTGCTTTCCTTGATTAGGGTATACAGTCAAAGAAAGAAAAAGAAGATGAAACGAATATGCAAAAAAGTGGAAAAAAATATAAGAATTAATTGCAGGTTAAACAATAATCAAAATATAAATTTGGGATAATATAAATAAAAAATCATTATTTTCCTGCTAATAAAAAAGTCAAGGTTATATTGAAGGTCAAAGGTGATTATGACTATAATGTTAATGAAGTATAAAATTAATATATCATTATGTCAAGTTTTGAAGTTGATGTACGATTATGTTAGTAAAGTAAAAGTTCATGTACTGTTGATGATTTTAACCCAAACTTGATGAATAATTCTTAAATAATAATCTTAACGTATAAAAATGTTATGAAATACCTTCTGGAACAATTTTTAGTAAAATTTTTTTTTTCATTGATTTGTAAATTTTTAAAATCACAGATACCTTTTTGCAAAGAAAAATTTCTCAAGCAAAATTGTTAAATCACAAGACATGTTTTTGAAGTTCACCGATAAAAAAAACAACGGAAATTAACGAAACATTTTCAGCCAAGGAGAATATTTCATAGGTGATATGCGAGTGCATTGAGTCTACTCTCTATGAGAAATGAGTGTGGATTGAATATGAATAGGATCCCGATCGATCCATATTCATAGTCATTTTTATATACTGGATCCAGATCCAACCCAAGTTTAATGGATCTAAAAAGTTAGTATCCCAATCCATATCAAATATGGGTCTGAAATGAAATACTAAATGAATGTATAAAAATCTTTAAATTCTAAGAATGTTTAAAAAATTAATTGTATGAGACTCATGAATTTCAATACAATTTTCTATAGGTATTCTATTGATTTAAGCTTTTATTTTTTTTCACATACGATACATTTTCATTGTTGAAAGTTAAAATTTAGATGTCAAGTATCTATTTTATAATGTATTGAAGTCTTCAACTATTATCGGTCAAAATGATGTAAAAAATGAATATTAGAACTGCTACTATAAAACAAGTTCTATAAATCGAGGATTATAGGTGCATAATCATTTATCAGAATAGCTGATAACTAACAGTACTCATTAGTTGTCTTAATTTCTGTGGACTTTTAAGGCCTAAGCAAAATCAACTTTTATATTTAACTTTTTTATTAAATATGATTTCTTTTTTTTAGGAACCTAAAAATCAAGACTCTCACCTTCACCTTCCTCGACCTAACATCATTTTTATAGCTTGTGCAATTGTTAGTTTATCCTGTATGTTCTATGCTGTACAAGTTGTCACTTTAGTATCCATGTTTTAGGTTCCATTACCTATTTACTGATTTATAAAAATATGTTATGCAAATATTCGCATGTTATTTGTATGATGATCGGGAAAAACCAGGTTATAAATGAAACAAAATAATTTTAATGAGCACCAATTTAAAAACAAACCAATTATTATTTATTAGGATGCCGCTGGAAAGATTTAGAAGATATGTTGGCTACGGCAAGAAACACATCTTTCATGTCTATTCCCGTTGGATTCATTTTTACTCCGACAACTTCGTTTTTTTTCTCTCTTTGCGATATTCTCTCAGAAAACCTAACTAATATAAATGAATAACTAAAGAAATAGAATCGAAATTTCGGGGTATTGGATTGATAATGCAGATAGAACTGATCAGTTCTGAAATTTCATTGTCTAGTTAGATAGAATCAAAACCATAAGCTCATGGAGAGTAAAAAAACAGAGATTTCATGTTGTTGTTGGTTCAAGTGGTGTCTTTACTTTTGAAGGAGTTGTTGAAAAGAATGGCCGAATTGTTTTTTCCATAACATTTTGTAGAGTTTTTTTTTTTTTTTGTTAATTAGAACAACTTGCAAATCTGAGAAGGAAAATTACAATGTTGTTAAAGGGATATCCGTGAAATTGGAACATTTTGAATTGATACTTCTTAAATTGTATTTTTCTGATTTTATCTGATTGCAGATTTTTTACATCGAACCGAGTATTCTAGATCACTCTGATTCAATGCATTATACGTGTCTTAATTTTCAGTTAATGGGACGCATGTCTTGTAATGGACCAGTGTATTTTAGAATACCCGACTCCAAGTAAAATTTCTGATCCAATTATGTCCACGTAAACTAGAAAAACTCGCATAGATCCTACGTGGAAGAATTTTTACAAAGTCTGTTAAAAGGGATTAAATGGGTAAAGGAACTTAAAGCATAAGGGCTGCAATGTTAATGTGTATAGTAGAGGGACATTTAAGGAAAATGAACAATAATACGGGTCGAAAAAGGGTGTTAGACCCATCTTCTTGTTCCACATTACATTAATTTTAAGTCACGTATTTTTTTTGGTAGAAAAAGAAAGAAACAAAAAGGAGACAAAAAAGAGATCAAAGCAAGTTTAGGAAAAGAGACGCCCAAAAGATCCTCATTCCTCAACTAGAAGAGGGGAAGCCCCTAAAGAGGATCATCATAGAAATGACAACCCGATTAGGGATGTCAACGGGTCGGATTCGGTACGGGTAGTGCAACCCCCATTCCGCACTCAACACTTTTCGGGTGCGGGTTCGGGGATTCCCCATTTAGTGTTTTGGGGATTTTTCCACACCCATTACGCACCCGCACGGGTTTCTATGGGTATCGGGTAATGCCCGCCCAACAATAAAATTTCAAGGAATGAAATTTTATATATACAAAACGACGCTAGCTAATTAGGAATAAAAGAAAGTTGCATCTAGATAATTAGGAAAAAAAGACAATTGCAGCTAAATAATTTGGAATAAAAGAAAATTGCAGACTTGATGACTAGTAATTACGAATTAAGATGGAACAATATTTTTGCTTAATTAGCATTAGGTTGGAGACTTGTACCGTAGGCGTGATTAATTAGGTTTTATAATATATATACCGGGTATTTTAACGGGAATTTATTCGAGGGCGGGTCGGGGATCCCCACGGGTCGGGTATGGCTCTATCCGAATCTGCCTACCTTTCCAAACGGACGGTATAATTTTTCCAATTTCTATCATTGCGGGTGAAAATTTTCGGGTTTTTCCCCAAACCAATCGGTTCAGATGCAACGGATTTCAGATAATCTCCTCCCTATTGACATCCCTAACCCCAATTGAAGAGAGGCTCCGAAACATCTATTACCCTCCTGGTACACGTCATCAAAAATGAATTCTTAATCATGTTCCAACCAATCTTTTATAACGCGAGTTCTTCCCGACAATCTCTATTCTAACCATATCCATAACAAAATTACTATCAACTTCAAACACCATCCTCCTGTAACCCTTCGCTCAAGCATGGCTCAAACCATCAAGCACCCCCCAAAGCTCAGCCCTAGAGACAGAGCAAGAACCAATGTTTCAGGCAGTGACGAATATAAGAATTTTTTACCGTGGTGTCCACATCCAAATATCAAATGTTTTAAAAAAATCAAGTAATTTATAAATTTATGAAAAAAGTTAAAAAATAATAATGGTGAATATTTTTTAGCGAACAATAAAATTGTAAAACAAATAGTAGAGCTAGATTTATAAAGATATGTAGACATTTAGTAAAAAAATGTACTTTTCTAAGATAAATGTGTAATTTTAATATTAATATGGGGTTCAACATTAATTTTTAGTGGAATTCAAATACAATTTACCAATAAATTTATACTATATCTTCAAAAAAAATGTGAGGTCATTGGACCTCACATTAGTACATGTGGCTTCGCCACTGGTTTCAGGCATATTTCGCAATCCACTCTCCATGGGCATTCCTAATCAGGCCACCAATCGAAGCCTTAAAATCACAATCCCTTACTGAACCATCTGTATTAAGTTTGAACCCCCTTTTTGCTATGGACTCTGAACGATCACCCCTAATGCCCTCCATTAAGAACAACTATGGGCCCATCTTTAATCCTTATGCAAACATTTATCTGAAAAACATGCCTAACAATAAGTGGGAAAAGGATTTGAAAGTGTGCGCTGTTTTGCGGCCAATTGCAATTGGTATTTTATTTCATTCGGTTACCAACTTTCAGTAATAAAATGCTCCATTCTGTACTATGTATCCAGATAAAGCTTCACGGCGTTATTCTCGTCTTCTGAAATTTGTATTATTTAATTCTAGTTTTCCCCATAAAAAATCCATATATGAATGTAGGTTTATAATTGTGGTTCAATAATTCACATGCTAAGTAAAATGGTCTACACTATTGTTGGAAATACCGGAACCTTCTTTGAGCGGGTCAATGGACTTGATCCAATTTGGTTAATTAGATTAAGTTGGAAGATAAATAAGTTTAGAAATTTATTTGTATTTGTGTTTTTCATATGTACCAAAAGTTCATTTTTAAATTTTCATTCTTTATAAATAGATAAAAATAGATGAAAGATAAATGATGAAATTTTATTTTTTCTCACCATCATTTTCTCTCTTCCGGTTTTCTTCCTCCAAGAAGAAAAATGGTAAATCAATCATTATCGATCTTTGAACGTTGTAGGAGCCATGAAAATTGATTGACATCTGACGCACTGTGATTCAATCTTGGCTTTGCATGTGTATTGGTATTCTTCGATCTTCGGACATGAAAAAAGTAAGGGCATGTTTAGTTGTGGAAAAGTAGAGTAGTTTTCCAGAAATTTTTTATAGGAAAACTGAAAAATAGAAACTGTTGTTTAGTTGTAACATTTTTCAGTTTTGAAAATTGGAAAACAGTTTTCTGATTTTTCCATTTTATGCGTTGCAACAGAATGCACCTTTTTTATGTTTTCTGAAATATTTCAAACTGAATAAACACAATATTATTTAATCAGTATAAAATTTTATAATTTAATTTATTTTATACAAATATACATAGTTGTATAATTACTTGTTAATAACTAACAAATGCATTTTTATATAGATATAGTTTTAGTTTTTTTAATTGAAAGCAAACTTTATTGATACCCCTTAAATACTTGTATAGTTTTATTTTATTAATTTTGTCATTTTTGCTATTTACTTCATAACTTTTTATTGTAAATTTTTTACTTAATAAATCTAATTTATATATTTTTAATTAATAGCTTATGATTTTTAACTAATAAAGTCTAAATTTATTATTTAATAAAATTAAAAAATAATAATTATACATAATATGCTTTCTATTTTTTAAAATTTGAATAAAGGATAACTAAAAAATCACCAGTCACCATTGAAGAATTTAAGAAGTGTGAGATTTTGGATTCGAACTCCACAAACAACAAAATTGGCAAAAATGTCACCATAAATCTAATAAAAATGAAAATAAAATAATTTTTAAAATTTCATACTCCAAAATTGTCTATTTTAAGTATATATATCAAGTTATACAAGAATTAACTCAAATTTATGATTGAACTAAAAGATTTTTAACTTTATTATTGATTAGTTTAAAATTTATATTTGTTGATCTAATTTAATTTGTAAAAATTTTCATGTCATTTGTAATATTTTTAACGATAAAATTCAAACTATCAATGATTTTTTTAAAAAAAATAAAAAATAAAAATGGAAAACTTAATAAACATGCGCATGTTTTCTGTTTTTCAATTTTCTATTTGAAAAATGAAAAACTGAAAAAAAAAATTGGAAAATGAAAAGGAAATTGAAAACAAAAAATGAAAACAATTTTCTAAAACTATATGCCCCAAGTATCTAATCCGTTTCACTTTATGTTTTCCATCAATTATACTTTCAATAATATACAAAAATGTAGATTTTAATATTTTATTTAGAATCAAGGATTTTAATTTAATTTAATTTAATTATAAGAATTATTAATTTACATAAAATGAACTGGATCTAAACAAATACAACATTGTTTATTAAACTGTTTTGACATAATCTGGTTTGGCCAATTTTGGCATCCAATTACATTGCATAGCATTTCATCATATTATGTATAAATTGAGTGAGAAAATAAACGTGTCATTTCGATAATTTTCATTGCATGTCGATATATATAACTGAAATGTTTCATTTTTGTTTTCCTTTTTACACTTTTTTTCTCATAAAAAATTAGATTACTATCATTATAAAAAATTACTCGTACTTATGCAATTAATCCCATATATAAATAGTAATTTATAGGGTACGTTTGGCAGAGGAAATCAGAATTCTAACAACCCAAGTTCCCAACCGTGCGTTAAACAACTATCAAAAGCATCCCAAGTAAAACTTGCTTTATTATAACTTGAGCAGAACTCTTTTTAATGTGAAAATAATTAAAATATTAAGAAATTGCTTGCTTTACTTTTGTCTTTAGATTTTTTGTTGTCAAGTTCCAATTAAATGCATGGTAATTAATAATTAACATTATATAATTAGTGGTTAAGTTGGGTGTTTTCCTTTACTTAATTTTTTATGTAAACAGGACAACGTCTACTTTAAGATATTAGGTAATATATGTTCTTTTTCATCTGTTTGCTCTCTTTTTTCATTCAGCTTTTTATTTTTGACCACATCGGATGAGAGTGGAAGAATAAGTTCAGCAAATTGAATAAATTTTACTATAACTAAATTATTATTATTATTACTATTATTTTGAGGTTTAGTTCTATAAATTTTACTATTTAAAATATTTTCAAATCTGGAGTTTTAGGTTGTGTTATATTCGATTTAACTATTTTATAAATTGATATTCTATTTAACTCATTTTATTAGTAATATGTGCAATTTTTTTCAATTTTGTTGATTGTGATGTTGTGAACAACTACACATTTCTTGAATTCTTCGTGAGGTGGTGATCACTAAACTAAAATTTAGTCATTTAAATTTTACTCTTCTGTAATGTTTCCCGGCTCGCTACAATAAAAAACTGGTTTTACTTGTATGAAAGTGTGCGTGCTCCAACAATCAACTATTTCTTTCACATTTGACCTCCTTTGATATATGGCGCTTGACATGTACAATATTTTTCAAACACATTAAGCTTGTGATAATTTTCTAAT
Source organism: Euphorbia schlechtendalii (assembly GCA_949673415.1). Taxonomy (NCBI): domain Eukaryota; kingdom Viridiplantae; phylum Streptophyta; class Magnoliopsida; order Malpighiales; family Euphorbiaceae; genus Euphorbia; species Euphorbia schlechtendalii. The sequence goes on from CATIWQ010351510.1 coordinate 10,653, forward strand.
CTTGATAATACTATTTACCCCATTCATTTAAAACACAGGATTGAGTCCAACCACAATCTGATTCTAATAAAAATTATATACTATTACAAACATGAAACCAATCAGGAAAATGATCTGTTATCTAATTGTTGAATTTGTTGGGGATTATTCATCGAAAAATTAATCATGACGGCGGAAACGATTAAAATTTCTCAAATCCGGAATAAAATCTTTTTTCAGGAACGATTCGAATAGTTTAAAAACGATGAGATTACATAAAATAAAACTCACCTGAAGTTTCTTTTGAGACGGATGAAACAAAGCTCGCAGGAAGGGAGCTTCTCCAACTTCACGTGCACGAACCCCTCTTGATTCGGAACCGATGCTAGCCGAAATTGATGAAAGCCAACTCAATGAACTTAATTGAAAAAGAGGACGGCACTGTTTATTAATTATCAAAGAAGAAACATTCACGTATATATCTCTATCAATTAACATGTCCTTCCATTTTTTTTATTCAAAATTAATTAAGTCTTAGAAGTGTATATCACACATACTTCTCATTTGATTTTAATTAATCCTTTAACATATATCCAATTAGAATTAGGATTATGTTAAGTTAAATTTATTTATAAATTGACCTCAATTAAAAAACCATTTAATAATTAAATCCATAGATTTAATTCCTTAAATTTATTTTAATTGTCAAGTTTATAAATTTTTAATTTAACCCACATGTTAATTAAAACCCTTATACTTTAATTTAATTCAATGAATAACATAAATAACTTTATATTATACCATTTAATTCAAATTAAATATTTCTTGAGTTGTAAAGATTATTTAATTAAATTAACCTCATATGTCAAATAATTAATAATCACACTTTTATCATGTCTTGTAACATTATATATACAAGAAATCCCGAATCAGTGATTCAAAGCGCACGATCCTTTGGGTCTGTCTATATGTTGGTAATGGGCTTTACCCATAGACTGTAAGCAGATTCTAGCAAACCATTACAGCCCCCAATTGAGACATATTACAGTCGTCTGAAAAAGACACCGAACCCAGTAGTTATCTCACAAAGTCCTTTGCCTATTGACATCGATATAATGAACAGAGGCATGGTATCGTCACCCTCTCTAGCAATTCATAATATTTCTTGATCTAGAATGAAATGATTCTTTCAAATAAGTTCTCAACTCATTTGGACATGTCTTAATCCCTTTCATTCATCAAGTGGCCAGTGATTCAATTCGATTTGCAAATC
>CATIWQ010351523.1:0-13031 GCA_949673415.1 Euphorbia schlechtendalii
ATAATGAAATGTTGAAGCATAGAGACAAAACAACTTTCGGTGATGGCTCCCAAAAAATCAACTTTCGGTGGCTTTCGGTTACTTTCGGTGGCTTTCGGTGATGGGCCCCGAAAAAAACAACTTTCGGTGGCCCCACGTGTGGACTTTCATAACATATCCATTCTAAGAGATTGAGAAAGGGAGACCAAGATAGAGTGTGCTAGGAATTTTATGCTAAGAAATTTTGGGGGAACTCGTATAAAAGTTGAAAACTTTTGTTTGAAGAGGCAATTGTGAAGAGATTTCAATTTTGCCACTGTATTGTTTGATTTAGTGGCAATTTAGGAGTTCCCCACTAATCTATGTATCAATTAAGGCGGACATCAAACTTTGCCACTAATTCTGTCAGATATAGTGAGACGATGTTGTATTTCCCCATTGTATATTATATCAATTGTCGGCGAATTAAGTCTTTTGCCAGTAAAATTTATACTTTGGTGGCGAAATGATAGTTTGCCACTCTACCATTTTGTGGCGAATTAGATGTTTGCCAATAAATTATTATTTTTAATTGCCAACATATTTTCGCCACTAAAAATTCAATTTCTTGTAGTGACTGCTAGTTATTTTAAATTTTATTACACTAATGTCTAAATGTTGACTACGTTGATACCAAAAAATTGCCTTCTGAAAAACATAATCTGGAATTTGATTTTCGTTATTTTCTCAGGAAAGATTCAAAATAAAAAAAAAAATAAGCTAGTTGATGCAATCATATATGACGACAATCTTATTTTATAAAGTTTGTTTGCGAAGACTTTTTTACATGAAAGTGACTTTATAATAGTGTTGTGTTGAGTTATCTTTAGGCAATACAACATTTTATATTTTTATGCATCAATATTCACAACAGAATGAAAGAAGTTAAATAAACAATAGTAATACAAAAATGACAACCTTACTTCAATTGCTTCTGCTTCTGATTATTCATTTTATCTGCAATTCTGCCATGGCCTTGAATAGTAATAAGACTGACTATGAAGCATTGTTGTCCATTAAATCTGAAATTACTCACGACCCTTTTCAAGTCTTCACATCCTGGAATGATTCTGTCCATTTCTGCCGGTGGCAAGGCATCACTTGCAGCCACCGTCATATGAGGGTGATCGTCATCAATCTAAGCTCTAAATCCTTGTCTGGTTTCATATCTCCTTCTATCGGAAATCTCACTTTCCTTGGACAGATCCAAATCTTCAATAATTCTCTCCATGGCCAAATTCCTCCAGAAATTGGTAGACTTTTCAGGCTACAAGTTTTGGGACTCCATAATAATTCCTTCACCGGTCAAATTCCATCCAACTTGTCCCATTGCACCAGTCTCCAGATTCTTAATATAGCTCAGAATCGAATTGAAGGAAAAATTCCTACAACAATTGGTGACTTGTCCAGCCTTCAAATCCTCGCCATCCATAATAATTTGTTTTATGGACCCATACCTGATTCCATCGGTAATCTTAGCTCCCTCCTAGGCATATCTGCAAGGTCGAATTTCCTTGATGGAAGTATTCCTGATTCTTTTGGTCAGTTAAAGAACTTAACTTTTCTTGCTCTGGCTCAAAATAATCTATCTGGTGTTGTTCCTCCATCTATTTATAATCTCTCATCCATTTACATATTTTCTCTTCCTGCTAATGGTCGAATACGAGGATACCTTCCATCTAATTTGGGGGTTTTGTTCCCGAACCTCCAAATTTTGGATGTTCGGGATAATCAATTTGTTGGAGAGATACCAAAATCATTATCCAATGCATCTCATCTTCAATCCATTTTATTGGGGAATAATAGTTTCACTGGACAAGTAACTCAAAATTTTGGAACCTTGCAAAACCTCTCAAATTTTGAACTGGCTTTCAACAATCTTGGGACTGGAGAACCTAATGACATGGATTTTTTTGGTTCCTTGGTCAACTGCACCATGCTGCTAACCTTACAACTACAGTCCAAACAATTTGGGGGATTATTGCCGCTGGAGGTTGCCAATCTTTCGACACATTTGACTATGCTTTCAATTTCACTCAACCAATTATCTGGGACCATAACTTCAGGTATAGGCAGTCTGATTAACTTGGTCATTCTGGATTTTTCTTTCAATCAACTAATAGGACCAATACCAACTTCTGTTGGCCAGCTTAAAGAGTTGCAATATTTGTCATTAGCTTCCAACCGGCTAAATCGAGAAATTCCTTCTTCTCTAGGAAACAACACTTGGTTGAGTAGTCTTTACCTAGATCATAACAGTTTGCATTGAACTATTCCTGATAGCCTACAGAAGTGCAAAAACTTGTTGTTCTTGGATCTTTCCGTGAACAATCTAAATGGCAGCCTACCTGAAGGAACTTTCAATATTCCCTCTTTGTCAATTTTATTGAATTTATCTCACAACCGCTTCACTGGCCCATTACAATCATCTGTTGGAATTATGAAAAATCTAGCAGAGTTGGACGTCTCTTGGAACAGGTTATCCGGTGAAATTCCGGCAAGCATTGGAACCTGCAACAGCATTGAGGGGTTATACATGCAGCATAACTCCTTTCAAGGATCCATTTCATCAACTTTTACTCCTTTGCTGGGGATTCAGTTCTTAGACCTTTCTCAGAACAGACTAACTGGTCTCATTCCTAGTTATCTAGAAAGATTCAAACTTTTGTACTTGAATTTGTCATTTAACAGTTTCGAAGGCGAGGTCCCGACAAAAGGGATCTTCAAAAACTACAGTGGCATGTCAGTTGCTGGAAATGGCAGACTTTGAGGAGGCATACCTGAACTTTTGTTGCCTACTTGCCCCATCAAGAAAAAGAACAATAAGAAATTTTCTTCTTTGCAACTGTCCGCAGTCATAGTAGCTTGCTGCCTTTTCGTTGGACTAACTGTCCTGTTTCTTTGGTTTAGAAAGAAAAGAATTGACCTTGTCTCTTTAGCTTCCATGAAAGAACCATATCCCCAAGTCTCTTATGAACATATACTAAGAGCAACGGATGGTTTCGCGCCATCTAATCTGATTGGTGTTGGTAGTTTCGGTTCTGTATATAAAGGAAGTATCGGTGAAAATGGCCAACTCGCAGCAATCAAAGTACTCAATCTTCAACGACGTGGTGCATCAAGAAGTTTCACAGCTGAATGCGAAGCATTGAGGAATATACGTCACAGGAATCTTGTAAGAATAATAACTTCTTGCTCGAGCATTGATTTCCAAGGAAATGATTTCAAAGCTCTAGTATATGAATACCTGCCGAATGGGAGCTTAGAAAGATGGTTGCACCCACTAAATCAAGAATCAAATGCAATCAATCACAGTTTAAACCTTGCTAGCAGACTCAACATTGTGATCGATGTGGCTTGTGCACTTGATTATCTTCATCACCGCTGCCAAGAGCCAATCGTTCACTGTGACCTGAAACCAAGCAATGTTCTTCTTGATAATGAGATGACTGGACATGTTGGAGACTTTGGACTGGCAAGAATTCTTGGTGAAGAAGTCATCAACGTGAACGAAAGCAGCTCAATTGGAGTCAAGGGAACTATCGGATATGCTGCACCAGGTAATCATATCGTACTAATTATCATATTTATAACCAATGAGTAATGATGCTTATTTTATAATGATATTTTTTTCAATAGAGTATGGTTTAGGTGGAGAAGTATCAAGAGAGGGAGACGTGTACAGCTTCGGAATTCTGCTATTGGAAATTATGACGGGCAAGAGACCAACTGACAGCATGTTTGAGAATGGGTTGAATATTCACAATTTTGCCATGAAAGCTGTAACTGATGAAAATGTAATGGGGATTTTAGATGTTGGTATTGTTCGAAATGATGAAAACGATGTGACGAACCAGAGAAGAACATCAAGAAATAATGATGGAAGAATAGAGGAGTGTGTGAGAAGAATGGTTGAAATTGGAGTGGTTTGTTCAATGGAATCACCTGCAGACAGGATAAAGATGAGTTTGGTCGTCCAAAATCTGTTGAAGGTTAGAGAAGTTTTTCAAATTGCTCAGCGCGGCTGCATCTATACAGGTAACTATTTTTAATTAATATATATGTTGTCCGATTGCTATAAATAATGCAGTTACATATGCTCATGATCATTCTTAATAAATTTTGGTGGCAGTGAACGTTGTTGATTGATCAGTTTTTAACTCAATGGAATCCGAGATATAGTTTGTGTGTTGAATTTAGGGGCTATTGTTATAATAAGATTATAAGATACTAAGAATGTCCATTCTTAATTAGGCTGCATAAAACAGATATAGTTTGTGTGTTAAATTTCAAGTTGTTTGTGTTATAAATAAGATGTTATATATATGATTCTGTTATTCAGAAGAAGAAAAAGGGTTCCTATTAATTGTTACCGTGTGCCGACTGAACTCATAATACTTTATGAGGTTGTTTGGTTCACAGAATACCTATTTAACAAAATAGGTATAAAATGAATTAAACAAATGTTACAAATAGTTTTAAATCTGTCACCGGAAGGAATAATTATTCCTTGTTAAGATAGGAATTATGAAATAGTTATTATTTCATTTCAATGAGGAATGGTTATTCCATAATTCCTATATTATCAAGAAATAGTTATTTCAACCTTGAACGGATTCAAGTCAAATACTCTACCATTTGTAACCTTTTTGCATTCATTTCTTTTTCCTATTCCATGGAATAGATATTCCGCCAAGCAAACGAGTCCTATGTGTTCAATGTGTATTAACTGAATCACACAACTATACTAACGTGCAGTGTTGATAGACCCGGCCTGCCTAGCTAGAAAAAACATATTGTTGGGAAAATCTATATTGATAAATTTTGGTAGTCAATAAATTAATAATGAGAAGGAACGAGGTTTCCATATTGTTGGGAAAATCTATATTGGGATAATGCGGAAAATTATAAGAAAACCCATTACTTTCATTAACATGTTAAAGTGTTATAAATTCGAACCAAGTGATTCATTTTTTCATGTCAAGAAAAAATGAACTAATGATCTAATATATACATATAAATCCTATAATAGTGAACTAAAATGAATGGTGTTTAACATATGAATAATATAAAATATAATTATATTATTTATGTCATAAATATAAATTCTACGGTGACTTTTTTAAACCAAATCTCCATTACTTTATCTCTTTTCTCCATTAGATAAATGGTGTTTAGATTGATCTAATGATGATAAGGGACAAAGTAAAGTATACTCTGTTAAAAACAAAATCACCATAACCTACACCAAACTACATGTATAAATAATTAGACATATTATTACTATATTATAGATATGTTGAATACCGTTCAATTGAACTTTAGAATTTAGAAGATTTGGGTAGCTGGACTTGGGCTGGGAAAATTTATAATCTTCTTTTATCTCATTTATCATGGTCGAAGCAGTTTCCTAGTGTCTTAAGCAAATTACAACAATTTGCACCTAACACAATGAAAACCAAGTGCGTCAGAACAAATGTTAATATGCGAAAAATGGTGTTCGAATTTACAAATACTAAATATTTACAAGACAAGAGACAAATGTTTCAAAATCATAGGACATGAAAGGCAAATCTGAACACTTGTCAAAGACAGTTGAATATGCATGAACGAAAAGATGATAATAAAATCCAAGTATGCAAAATCGAAAAACAACTATCATCAATTCTTATCAGCACCTTCATCGAACTGAGCAGACCCCACCACTCTATAATCCAGTTGCTTCTGAAGCTTTGTGCGTCGGCGTTCATCGAAAGCTTCCCATCCCTCCAACTGCAAATTCAATTTAATTATTTGTAACTCTTATAAGTATGATTAGCGCAGTGGTAGATGTGATTAGATACTAAACCTGCCGAAGAACATCGAGAGTAATTTCTGTATTGTGGAGATCGAGGGTTGAGAGTTTGACGCACATCTTGAATAATGTGGCGGGCAGAGATTTTAAGCCATTGTTACCTAAGTGTAAAGCCTGCACACAATTGCAAACCCGTAAATAATTTTCTTGCACTTGCAATTCCATAATTTGATCATTTATAGGAGCAAACCTTCAGCTTGTTCAGATTTTCAAGAGACCCGGGCAACTCTGTGAGATGATTCGATGAAAGATCAACCTATAATATCAAATTTATCTAAGAACATTAATAACGGATAATTTGACATAGGTTAAAAAAGGAAAAAATGATAGCTGAATTACTTATAGTTTATTTAAAACAAAAAAAAGAGCTCTCTTCAAGGTTCCTACCTCTTCAAGCGAAGTACAGTTGCCGATAGAAGTTGGGAGGGTGCATATTCTGAGTCAAGAGGAATGAGTTAATGAAGAGTATAGAAAATAAAGGAAGCACAGGTTAGTTAATTAGTAATTACTAATTCCAGTTTCTAACTTAAAATTGAAATACCCGGAAATTGATTTGTGCGCTTCAAAACAATACCTGTTATTATTGGCTTTTAAAATTTCCAGTTGCACAAGGTGTCCAATTTCAATTGGGAGGCAATTCAAGTTGTTGCCTGAGATATCAAGTTGCCTTAAAGAGCTCAAAGTGCCAACTTCAGAAGGCAAAGCCGTTAAACTGCATTTACGAGACAATCTTATTCATCAAAACTAATATGAAGAGAAACCATTACATTTTAACAGTTCAATAAAACATTAAGATGAAATAAAAATAATTATATTGTTTTATTTTATTCCATGTCTGTTTCATAGGCTTCTTAGTTTCAGCTTCCTGTTAGATTGTTTGTCCTTGCATCAATTGCTTCAAGGATGAACAATAAACAAGAAACTTCCATTAACGTGCTGCATTATAATATCTTATCAACAACTTAGAACTGATGATTGATACGAAAAGAAATGCATAATTTCTAGATTAGTTTCGCACATTTAAAATTGAAGGACAAAATATTTTTTACTGGTTTTACGTCAAGCACACGTTGGAGTCAAAGCAAACTTTCTCCTTTTCAAGGATTAACAAAAATTGTTTCAATTGTTGAAATATAGATTTAGAATAACACGAGGAAAAGAATCTCATGATAGGATCCTTAATCCCGTGGAAAAAACATAAACATAAAATGGCACTTAGCATCAAGTAATAAACAATGGCCAAACAATTATTACAAATCAAGTAGGCAAATTAAAGAAGTGATCAAAATCTGCACTCTGTTTTATTCAGTAATATAGATAGAAATTAAAAAGAAAAAAACATCTTCAATCCAATAGCTGAAATTATAACCATATAATATGTTTATTAACTCTACCAATGAGGCCTTAGAAGGGAACCTTTTCTATGAACCTGCTTTACATCTATAAGGTGTCAAATAATTTTTTCCTCTATATGTTTTCCTCAATTTACCCTGTTTGTCTCAAGTGTAACATGTCACTGTCAAATCTATAGCTAGTATAGATTAACATCCCCATAACTAAATAATGCATTGCCATTTTTTTTGTTAGTTATGGATACTGCAGCCACAAGATTATATCCCTCACTGTCTAAGAATTTAGAACACCAGAGTCTTGTATCTCTAGTTCCAAGAGCATAAGGATTTTGTTCAAGGATATTGGACTCGCCAATGACCATGTTTGTTGTGCTTGTACTGTGAAAGTAAGCACTAATCGCTACCATATATATAGTTTTAAGTTCGTCATTGGCTCATTACATATAAATCTTTCTTTTTGTATCATCAAATAGTTTCCATCTTCAACAGCAATTCAGAACCATATATCCTTAAATAAGATGGGCTGAATCCCTAAAATAGTTCTCCACATAAACTCATAGGTAATTTATCAATCTGAATTTTGATCTAATCATATCTATTGACATATAAACCCTTGAAAACTATCCTTGAACAGTTTTTTTCTACTGCTATCAGCACAAAGTCAAGAACTCTAAAGATTTCCCTAAAAATCTTCGAAACTATACCAGTATTCAAGACATTCCATAATGAAATACCATGAAAAATGGAAAAAAAAAACAGATGCAACAAGAAGAACACAGGTGTATTGTGTTTTGAAGCAAAGCTAACAAGACATTGAGAAGAAACAATTTTATAAGTGACACGAGCTACTTACTTGTTTTGGCTCAGAGATAAAACTGTTAGACATTGAAGAGCTTTTAATCCTTCCCAGTTAGTAGATTCATTTGACAAGCAATTTCTGTCTAGATGCAGTTTCTGTAAAAATTGAAGACTTATTAATGTACATACACAGTTTCATGAAAAATCAACAATCGCCTCAACTAAAAGAGTTTGACGTACCTGCAAGGAACTCAAACGCCCGATATTGGTTCGTAAATCTTCAAGGTTGTTGTCATTGACACTAAGTACTCTTACAGAAGGTCCACAGCTCCATACTTCATCAGGTATCATCTTGAAAATTCAAGTGAACAATGATAATTAAAAAAAGGCCATCAAAAGAACAAAATATCAATTAGTAAAGTTTGTGCCAGTGACATGAATGAACATAAAAACCAAAACATCATAGTGATATCTCATTCAAGTAAAAAATCTTACAAGGAAAAGAAAAGGGGAAAACGAGATATGGTTGTCAAGCCAAAGCATATGTACATTTGCAAATGAGAAAATATCTATACCTTCAAGTTGCATTCAGCCAACGCAATAACCCCTGTTTTTTTCCATTTTTCCAAACATTTAGTATCAACAGAAAATGCAGTCTTCTGATTCACCGTCGTATGAGTAACCTTAAACCTTGAAATTTGACGAGTTGTAGCATCTTTCAAAACGGGACCAGCCTGTCAAAAATCAAACCATTTTTTTCTGTTTATCAAACACTTAAGTTCAAGAACAACAGATACAAGTTCTCAAATCCCTAAATAAACATTATTATTGCTTCATTTCTCAGTTTTTGACTCACAATCACAATTCCACAAAATGCAACAAGAAAAAGAGAAAATTACACAATATCGTAAAACATAAATAAAAGAACCTCTTGGTGTAAACCCTGGGAGGCCATAAGCATGATCTTGGCCCCATTTGGAACCTCCGATTGCGCCAATGTCATGTCGTCAATCAACAGCTTTCCTGAAAATCAACGAATTCATTCAAGATTAAAAAAGAAGCAAAACTAAAGATTTTTCGTTTGATCAAAGAAAAATAAAGAAACCTTTGAAAATGAGCTTTTGACCGCGAGGAAGAACATTGGTGTGAGATTGGAGGACGACTTTGAGGTCTTTGATGGTAGAGTCGGAAGATATCGGGATAGGGATTGATCTTCCACTGAATTTCACCATTATGTTGATCGAATTGGGGTTTTTGCTAATTTCGCCCTCCATTTTTGCCAGACCTTTCAGCCTTCTTCGCAAATCCTACCTATCGTAAGCTTTTGTAACTACTGAAAGTAAACTAGCTAAATCTTTGTTTTATAGTGTAAATGAACTGAATTAATTAATATTCGCTTAATTACTCAATACCACAGTAAAAGACAATTTAACCCTTCAATACCTTCAGAAAACAATTCACTTTCATCTTCCATCACCCCAAAAAATTATATTTAAAAAAAACACAATTTTGATTATATCATTATAAGAAATATTTGTACCTCCCACTAAGATGTGAATTCTAACTAGACCTGTTCGCAGCCGGGGTACGCCCGGCCCGGCTCGAGCCTGCTTCAACGGGCTGGGGCACGTCCGGCCCAGTCCGAGTCTGCTTCATCGGGTTGGGTTTGGACAATCGTTTTTTAAAAAAGCCCGAGCCTGTCAAAGCTCGAAGATTTATGGGCCAGATTTGGTTTTTATATAAATACCCAAACCCGGCCCGAACCCGGCCCGATGAATATTTTTATTTATTTATTATGTAGTTATACATTAAATTTATAATTATTTTAAGTTCATATATTTTATTCTATTAAATTTGTATACTTAATTACAATAAATTTTATTGAATATTGAAGATTTTAAGTAAACAATGCAATTATATTAAAAATTTAAACATATTTTGATCTACTTTATATTTTTTTTAACTTAGTTTAATAAAAAAATTTATAACAAAAGAAATATTCATGGGCTTGGGCCGGGCTTGGGAATGACCTTGTAAACTCGGCCCGGACCCGAAGTTCTAAAGTATGGGCTTGGGCCGGGCTTGGGTTAGCGATTTTTGTAAAAAGGCCCGAACCCGGCCCGACCCGCCCGACAAACAGGTCTAATTCTAAGTTATGATTTTTAGGATAACAATCTTTGCAAAAATTTAAAAGAAATAGGCGACAATCAAGTTTTAGTTGAAAATTTCTTTAACGAATCTATTTTATTTTTGAATTCACTGAAAAAATATCGGGCATGTGTGTCAAAAAATAGCTCCCATGCCATGGATAATGGCTCGAAAGTAAAGCATATGGAAGTTCTTTCGATTTAAAGAATCGTCCAGTCCACATTATGGAATTTTTTTGAATTTTATACCACGAGATAAATGTTTTTTTTAGAATATCCGTCCTCTTTCTAATTTTAATTATTTTATTATAATCAATAGTTAAAGTTCATTTTATTAATTTATAAGTTAGGGTTACTTTTAATTTATTTGTAATTGTGTAAAAAAATTAGCAACAAAATGTTGTTACTTCAATATTTTTTAGGGTTTTATCACTACATTATGTCTTAGGGTTATTAATAATCTGATTATATATTATTCAAATATATAAAATATAAGCTTCAATTGAGGGTTATGAATAATTTAATAATATTTAATTAGAAAAAATAAAATTAAAACTTTGAGTTAGTGTTATGAATAATTTTTTTTATAAAAGTGTTATGAATAATTTGATTAAGTGAGTTGTAGTAAAAAAAGGTTGAAATAAAGTTCAATAATGTGAGCTGAAATTTAACCCTCATCCATAACTGAAAAATCAACATTGGCTCTGCTAAACAAATAATATTTGGCTTATGATTCAGTACTAAATTACAAGGCATTTGTTGAGTATTCAAATTTTGAATACGTATGTGCACAATTCCAGTAAAGAATGTTTATAAATAGATTTCATCAATAAAATCATTTTCTTAAGGCGAAGCACTAATCTCCTATATACGAGGCTATGTGTTAGAATTGTCTTATTTCTCCAGAATTATTAATCTATGTGGTGGGTTTTGTTATGGTTTAATGTTTGCTTAATTTAGTTATACAAAAAAGGCATAACAGTACATGTACATAAATATTCTTCCAAAAGTTTGCAGCAAAATGCATTGAAAAAAAAAGTTGAACTCTTGATTTGTATTCATTTCACGTAAGATTTTTTCTCTTGTTATTTTAGTATGCAATTTGGAAAAAAAAATTATAAATTCTAATATTTCAATTTGTTATTGTTGTCTTAATTTATGTTCTTTTACATATTTTCTCCTTAATGGATAGAAGCCCAGACCATAATGGTAAGAATGAGGATGAAATATATGGGCCACACCTTAGCCCATTAAGAAACCAGTCAATCAGAAAGAGAATAAACTAATTCTTGCCATAAAATTATGTTATTATTAGAGATGGAATTATATAATATTATATAACTCTAATCCATCATTAATTTTGAAATTTTTGATTTGATGATAGATTGATAAAATATTAATTTTAAATAATCTAGAAACGATTAATACACAACTAGATTGCATCTCTACTCGGGGGTGAGGTCATTTGGTTGTATTCGCACCACACTGAAAAAAAATCAAACTTAACAAAGTTAAATCTATGTGGTGGAAATGCAATCAAATCAGTAGAGACACTATTTACTTTCATATTCGTCGTAACGATATTGACTTTTATCACTTTACTGAAATTAGTATTTTTGAAAACATGAATAAGAATACTTTTTGTGTCCTTAATAGGCTAACAAAAATTAATAACATTATGTTTGTTATTCCCTTGTATACATTGTTTTTCTGAACTGCTACGCGTTGCCCGTTTTTACTTCGCGTCGCCCGTATTTTTTCAAATACTTTCCTCTTTTACCCCTGGGTCTAATTTCTCTATATATAACCCCACTTCACTAACTTTTTTTCTATTTTAACATCCAAACTTCAAATTCATACCCCAAATTTTCTCTACAATTTCAAAAAAAAATTTTCGGCGACATGGATGAAAGACGGAGGAAATCAGAAGCGTCGGCTCAGGTATTTTGTCGAAGTGCGTTTAAAATCGGGCGAGCTTTTTCCGGCCATGTTTCTGGCCGGAAAACATCACTGGTTTCCGGCGCCGGAAACCGGTCGGGTTTGCAGTTTCCGGCGCCTGAAACTGCAAACCCGCCGGAAACGAACAGATCGGTTCGTTTCCGGTGGAAACCAACCGTTTCCGGCCAGTTTCCACCGGAAACGAAGCATCCCCGGCGTTTCCGGCGGAAAATGTTGGCCGGAAAATAAATCCGGCCAACCAAAATGTTGGCCGAATTTATTTTCCGGCCATTTGCAAATGTGGCCGGAATTGGTCGGTCGGAAATTATTTCCGGCCGACGGACCGGTTTCCGGCCACAGTTGCAAATGACCGGAATAATTTTCCGGCCAACTACATTGCTGGCCGGAATGATTTTCCGGCCAACTACATTATTGGCCGGAATTTTATTTCCGGCCAGGTGCATTGCTGGCCGAAATCAAATTATTCCGGCCAATAACGTTGTCGGTCGAAATTTAATTCCGGCCAACTATAAGCGGAATTTAAATAGGTTGGTGGGCTACATTAGTACGGTCAAAATTGTATGTCGGGATTAAATTGTTTGAACCGATAACCGGAATTTAAAATTTTTTATTCAAATACATGTTCGTAATGTCAGAAGTACATAAAATTTTATTTGGTATCGTAATAAAAGTTGGTAAAAAAATAAATTTAGTCGATTAAATATTTTTTTATGGAATATTTAAATTTAGTCGATTAAATATTTTTTTACGGAATTTTTAATTAACTGGATTATTAATTTATTAAGTATTTATTTACGGAATATTTATTATATTGAATATTTCTTTAATAACATATTATTTTATTGAAGTTCGTTTTAATTGTTTTGAATATTTGTTTATTGAATACAGGATATGATGGGTTCG